>LVTN01000631.1:10291-25171 GCA_001649415.1 Musa itinerans | reverse complement strand
AAGCTCCAACCAGCATCACTCCAATTCTTTAGAAACAAGGTACACAAAGGATTGGTACGCAAGTATGAAGGGCCCTTCCCAATTATCAGCAGGGTGGGTAACGTCTCTTACAAGTTGTAGCTGTCGGCGTGGTTCAAAATTCACAACATTCTTCATGCCAGCAACCTAAAAGCTTACCACTCAGATCCGCAAGATGCTTCCCGAAGTGTTCCAACTCGGCTACCTCCCACCAGAGTCTCCTACGAGAAGCAAGTTGAAACCATTTTAGCGGATCGCAAAATAAAGCTACCCAATGGAGCTGAGCAGACTGAGTACTTGGTGAAGTGGCGAAAGCTTCCCTACACTAAAGCCAGTTGGGAGCCCGAAGACGCCCTGCGACATGAAGAAACAATTATCAACAACTACCAACAAGCATCGACGAAGGCATCGACAGTTTAAGTGGGGGAGAATGTCACGAACGATCGTCGCACACCCGCAACAACTCCGTTCAACGATCCGTTTGTCGCTCTCATCTACATGTACAGTTACTTAGCAGCATGTTTTGTCTTTGTTTTAGGTCCTTTTGCTTATAAAAATATAAGTTCGAACAAGTTGCAGCGCTACAATGCAACCGCTCACCGAACCGAGCAAAACAACCCCAAAATATCCCAAAACAGCTCCATTTTCGCGTGGCATGAGCTGTTTTCTGTAGCCCGCTACTGCACGCGAAACGTCAGCTATCTCAATACCCTGGAACCACCCGGGTGGCACCATGGGGGATGGGGCTTCGGTATAGTGTCGGGCGTTGAACAACCTTTCGCAAGTTCGCATGTTACCTTGACGGGAACTTGTTGTCGCGCCCGGCACCCGGTGAGCAGTTGTTTATGGACTTGCAGCTGTTCGTTCAACCATCTAAAGTCCTTGTTTTCCTCCTCTCCCTCTTTTCTCTTGTACACGCTAGGTGCTTGCTGAATTGCTTATAAAACTTTCCCTTTTCGCGAGACATCGGGACTTGTCCGTCGCTCGTTCTTTGAACTAATCAACTTTCTCTTTTATAGGTCCTTTGGGACCTGCGAGAGGTTACAAGTGGGCTGATCTTTGCGGATGCAAATCGCAAGGGCGAAGCGTGACTTAGGCAACGCAAGCTAAGTTCGCGTTTTTGCCGCAATGGTGCCTCGCGACTTAGGCAACGCAAGCTAAGTTTGCATCTTTGCCGTAAGGGTGCCTCACGACTTAGGCAATTCAAACTAAGTTCGTGACAGCACGGGAGAGGCTATGTGTGTACGATGCCCTGCTAAACAGCAGCGGCTCGGTGCTGCTGCTAGTGGTCGCTTCTATGACGATGCCTCCTCCTATCATTGATGATGATCTCAGTTTTTTTTTTAACTTAAATTACACGTGTCATTATATTAATGCTTTATTATGAGTCAGCATGCCACATAAGTAGATTCTAACTTTTGTTGACTCAGATTTGGTGGGAGAGGCTTATATGTTACATTTTTAAAAATGAATGGGTTATTTTAGATAGGAATAAAGCATAAGGGCTTAAGAGGTCCATGGCTAAAATCACAGAGACTAAAAATTGACCTTGACCCTTTAAATTTAAATTACATATGTCATTATATTAATGGTTTATTATGAGTCAACATGTCACATAAGCAAACTTTAACGTTTGTTAACTCAGACTTAACGAAAGGGGCTTATATGATACGTTTTTTAAAATGTAGGGATTATTTTAGACATGAGTAAACCATAAGGACTTAAGAGATCTATGGTCAAAACCATAGGGGCTAAAAGGGACCTTGACAAAAAAAAAAAAAAAATCAATGTACGAGTTTTGAGCATGAATATTCACTAGAGTAGAAAGTAGAGTTCAATCAAAATCTACTACTATGAGATCTCTCTACTATACTTGTGGATTCTCTCTAGCAAACAAACGAAAACATGCTAAACCGAATAGCTTGGATTGATATAAGATAACTAAACAACCTGATTAATAATAAAAGTACAAAGCAGATATCATTGCTTCCTTATGTCCATTAGTTAAAATAAAGTAACATACATGAATGAAGAAAGACAAAGTAAGATATTGATTCTTAGCCACTATAAGGTCAAACTAATTAACCATAGTAATATGTACCTTGAAGGTAGTGATTAGCCTAGGTTGAGCATTGCTAAGCATTCCAATTTCAGATGACCAGGTATCTCCATTACAACACGCATAATGTCCAATAATGCCACCAATGAGGCCAGTGAGAAATTTTGACTTTTTTGTGTCCAAGCAAGTATCTTGTCCCCCAGTTACAGTTACGAACACCACCACCAAAATAGTTGCAAGCCCACTATTAGCCAACACTTGTATCCTGATAACATAATTGAACACACGTCATGTCATGCTATGAAGGACATAAGGTTGAAAAAAAATAAGTTACAAAGATTATCTAACCTCGTATAGTATTCTCAAATTATAGCATAAAAAGTGGATCATTTTATAAGCTCATAAATGACATGAGATCTACAATACTGAATGTCAAGAAAAATTGTGCACCATACGGAACATATTCCACCCAGCACCACTCACTGATAAGTCTGCTTTATCATCCATTAGATCAAACTTGAAACAATCATTAAAAACTTGTACATAAAAAGCAATTTTACAGCACAATTGCCAATCAAATTGCATATGCCACCTAAATATTCATTCTATAGTAAAATAATTTTCATAGATGCTTGTTTCAACAATAACAACAACAAAACCGTAAGTCCCAACTATTTAGAGCTGACTACATAGATCTTTTAT
Organism: Musa itinerans; assembly: GCA_001649415.1. Lineage (NCBI taxonomy): Eukaryota > Viridiplantae > Streptophyta > Magnoliopsida > Zingiberales > Musaceae > Musa > Musa itinerans. The sequence goes on along the minus strand of LVTN01000631.1, from coordinate 22,392 downwards.
TACCATTAAGATTACACTTAGCTAAATTAAGAGTATTTAAATATTTATTTATAGTTTTTATTAAAGTTTTTTAGATCTTCCTCAACCTCTTTTTATACTACTAACAGTAATCATTTCACCTCTTCTAATTACTATATATTCAAGTCTCTTGAGCACACGTTTATTTTATCTTAAATTATTATCTCTCATTTTTTCTAACAATCATATTTTATTTTTCTTTCTTTCCTAATAAATTAGCACATCCACTTCAACATTCTCCCCTCGACTACCCAACACTCAAATCCATAAAGCATTGCTAGTCTAACAATTACCTTATAAAATTTTTCTTTTAATTTCAAGGATATCCGATAATCACACAAGTTTCCTAACAACCCTTGCCATTTTAATCATCATGTTTTACTCTATTAAATATGAATAATATCTTTATCAATCCTTTCATATTATTGAATAATTAATCTAAGATACCTAAATCTTTTATTTGAAGGATTTTTTTTTCCATCCAACATAACTATATCATCATGTCTATTCCTAGCATTATTAAAATTGTATCTCATATATTAAATTTTGGTCCTACTTAATATAAAATCTTTAGTTACTTACAAAACTCCTTGTTCATCTTACTTAACTATATTCGCATGTCTAATCCTAGTATTACTAAAATTAGCTCTCATATATTTAATTTTAATCCTACTTAATATAAAAACTTTCTAAGGATTGGCTCCACAACTCAAATTTAGAATGAATTTTATGTAGACTCTCATCAACTATGACAACATCATCAACATATAATATACACCAAGAAGGTCTATCCTATAAATGACCAGAAAGTTCATCCATTATCAATGTAAAAAATGTAGGGACTTAATACAGATCTTTAATATAATCTCATACTAATAGAAGATTGATTAAACACGCTCCTTATAGTTCTAACACTAGTAGCTGCATTATCATGCATACTCTTAATAGCATCAATTTAGTGGATACATCTTTCTTTTCTAAAACCCACGAATAAATATCTAAGAACTCTATGTTTAACCTTTTCTAGATCAATAAAAACCATATGCAAATCTTTCTGTTTCTCTATATGCTTTTTCATTAATTTTTTTCTATTGTTGATCTTCCAAACATAAAATCAAATTAGATTACTCATATTTTTAATTCATCTATAATTAGAACAGTTTCATGAATGCTTGGTTACTCGAGTCAAAAGGAAGTGAAATAAGATAATATAGATTGACAATACTTTAGAAGACGACTTTGAAAATACATGTGAGTTTTCTTAAAAAGGAAATGAAGTTCTCTAGACGTTACCACAAGAGACCTATATAGTTACACTTTTAGAGCATATGGTGACATGAAGTCATGTAAAACATTGTTAAAACACAATTAAATATCCTAGGAGTTATGTAGTTTTCCTAATCTCATAATTCACACAGGCCGATTAGATCTTAAACTCTTTTCATTTTGTTGCAATAAAAAGTCTGTAGAAGATACAAGTCTTGAGAATAGGTATACTATCAATATTAGTTGTTATATCCAAATTAAATGAGGAAATGTATTTTGGACTTAGTAGGGATACATATGTAATTATAAGTATGATCCAATCTAATGAAATAACTCATTCATTAATTTGCTAAGTTTGAACCACTAGCCCAAGATGGTTTAACCCAAGGTAATGGTAATAGACTCATTTAGTTGTACAACAATTCCAGTCATCTTCCGTTTTGCTGTGAAACTAAATTGGGATATTACATTTTGTTTCCTCCAAATTGAGAATAAATCAATGTTTCATCATAACTTGGAACAAAAGGTCAAAAGCAGCGTGGCTAACTTAGTGCCAAATGTGACTGAAAATCTCGGTTAACCTGTCTAGCAGATAGTATGGTGTTTGAAATGATGCTTATTTCTTCAAATCAGTAGCCAAATATAGTAAATCTCTCGACCTCAGGATAACTCTTAAATCTCACTTACCAAAAAAAATATATAGTAAATCTCATCCAAACTAAATAAAGCCTTCTCGCCAACCCATCCACTCAAATTTGAGCCCCTTTTCTAAATTCAGCATTCTTTAAATATTGATGTACAAATTCATGGTTCACCGCACCATCAATCTGGGATATTCTTATAATTAAAAAGAGGTAAGTTTTTCACGTCTGTTAAGGTCACAACATAATACAACTTCCCCCTCGATCAAATTTAGGCACCTCTCTGCAACTAAGCATTCTTTAATGACAATTTTACGACACGATGGTTCTCCACAGATTGACTGATATATAAAGAATGGCCTACAAATTGGATTTATTGTCAGTCTGGTTCGAAACAGCCACAAAAGATCTTCCATCTGAAACAGAGAACTAACCAAATAAAGGAGGCATGCAGGGGCAGTATATTCAGTGATTCCTAGCTAATCTGAAAATTTCAGGCCCTAAAGTTAAAAACAGAAATGTGTCCAGTAGAACAATATAAAGCTGAAAGAAATTTAACCAACTTAAACAAGTGCAGGATCTGATGCGGCCATCACAACAATTCCCATAATATTAGTAATGACAGAACGCTAAGAATGAAGGAATCATTAGCCAATAAGAACAAACCAAGGGCGAAGAGAAGGAAATGTCACCAATTCCGCTGCCCGCCTTCCTTAAAATCCTCGTCGATGCTCCGTTTCTTCTCCTCTCCCATTTTTGTGAGCTTCGAGGCGGTGAAGAAGAAGACCAGCAGGAGCGCGGCGAATCTGGAAGAGAAGGGGCACCGACAGTGAACCCTCTACTTCGAGGAAGAATCCAAATCCAAAAAACGTGGAGGGCTTGAACCTGTAGCCGGCCGCGATGTGTATCACCATCACCAGGAACCCCGCAATCGCCCCCGATCGATCGAGCGACCTGTGGAGGAACGCCCTTGCCGCGATCCCCAGCGACAGCACCACGGCCACCGCATACCTGACCAAGAAACCCTCCATGTTCTCGCCCTCCTCCCACCCCTCTGGTGATGAGATTCTCTCTCTCTCTCTCTCTCTCTCTCTCTCTGAGTAGTGGAGGGGAAGAGGGGAACAAAATAAATTCCAAATAATGAATGGAATGGGAAATCAGTGAAAGATGTGGTGCGGGACCCACTTCTCTCTCTTTATCTCACTGGAAGGGAGTAGTGGGACCATCGGCCCTGACACTTGCCAGGGCTGACTGGGTCGTCAGGGCGAGTGACGGCGTCGCCGCTCGCGTGCCATGGAAGTGGGAAAAAAAGCGGCGAACAGCCGAATCGCCCGTGTTAAGTGTCCGGGGTGATTTGGTCCATCGGTGTGGGACCTCTGTGACCCATGCAATGTGTTGGAGTATCAAATTCTTTATCCTTTGGTAAGTACATGTTGGATAAACCGGCCAACCATGAGCTTCCTTAGTCATCATGAATTGAACAAAGAAAACGAAGTAAGACTACATAGTAACAACATGTAACTACTTCTGCTATATAAAAAAAAAGAAAATAGATAAGCATGATCACTCGTAGCAAAACCGTCTCTGCTTATGCTTAAAAAAAAGGTAAGCGTGACCACTCATGCTTACGTAGATGGAATATTTTCAAAAGTAAACTTTTTTTTTTAAGGCAAAAGCCGATGACAGAATGAAAAATGTTTGAGAACATTATTTGGTGATCGACGTATCAACATGACTTGATCTAATTTTACGTGTGCATAATTGTCCACATGGAGACTTGAGCTGAATAGGTCGATGTCGGGTCGGGTCGAGGCTCCATCATCCGAGTGTGGTCTCTTCCTTGGTGGGCTATTGCTTCTCCACCGTGTCCCTACACAAAGGCCAGAGCCAGGAGGGGGGTTTCTCGACTCAGCCCCTTAGAAGGTCAAGTCAGTGTTGAGTGGGGTTGAAGTGTTCAAGGTCCACCCCCTGACACTGATCAGGGGATTGGCTTTTATACCTATGAATGAGGGTCAGTCGTACGTGATCTGTTAATGGCAGCTAACTCCTCGGGCAGCCAGCTTGTACCTCCTATGCAAGCGCTGACCAACTTGCACGGATCTACGTCGTGTGACACCATTCTGAGCTTTCCGGAACAGCTCTGTGTTATGCAACGCCAACTCGTATGGCGCCAGACAGTGCGGGGGCAAGCAGTCATCCTGTCCGAGTTCGAGATGTCACGTCGATGCAATGTACCACATCAACCTCAAACTTCCTTGTTGGTGCTGATGTGGCAGCCAACTGTTGCCATGTGGGCGGTACCAAAATATATCATATCATTCTCTCTCCCCACCGTGTCTCTACACAAAGGCCAGAGCCGGGAGGGGGGTTTCCTGACTCAGCCCTTTAGAAGGTCAAGTCATTGTTGAGTGGGCTTGAAGTGTTCGAGGTCATCCCCTTGACACTGATTAGGGGGTTAGCTTTTATACATACGAATGAGGGTCGGTCATGCGTGATCTATTAATGGCAGCTGACTCCTCGGGCAGCCAACTTGTACCTCCTATGCGAGCGCTGATCGACTTGCACAGATCAGTGTCGTGTGATACCGTTATGAGCTTTCCTGAGTGGCTCTGTGCTATGCGACGCCATCTCGTATGGCACCAGACAGTGCGGGGGCAAGCAGTCATCCTGTCCGAGTCCGAGATGTCACGTCAATGCAATGTACCACATCAGCCTCAAACTTCCTTATTGGTGCTGATGTGGTAGCCGACTGTTGCCACGTGGGCATGGTTTCCTGCCTCTTGCTAGTTGGGTTGGTCGTAGTGCTAAGATTTGGTGGCTCGATTGTTGGTTGACCGAGGGCTTCTTACTCGGGAGCTATACTGGTCGGGCGATATTACCCGGGGACTAGGTCATCTAATCAGCACAACTCGGGCATGGGGTTGGCCAAACGACATAGTTCGGGTGCTTAGCTGGTTGAGTAACACTATACGGACCCAGATTTAGCAGAAACTTCTTAGGGGTATGACTGCTTGAGCTACATTGCTCGGGCACTAGAGGTTGGGCTGGGTGAGCGATGTAACTCGGGCACAGATTTGGCCGAGTAACACTACTCAAGCACATGAGTGGCCAAGCTTCACTACTCTGGCACTGGTTTGGCCGAGCAACACTACTCGAGCACACGACTGGACGAGCTTCACTACTTGGGCACTAAGCTCGGGACTAGCCAAGTGATATAACTCGGGCACTGGTTTGGCCGAGCAATACTACTAGGGCACACGATTGGCCGAGTGATGTAACTCGGGCACTTAGCATTGGACTGGCCAAAAGATGTAACTCAGGTGCTAGTTTGGCTGAGCAACACTACTTAGGCACTAGTTTGGCCAAGGAACATCACTCGAGCACGTGACTGACCGAGCGACGAAACTCAGGAATTGAGCACTGGACTGGCCGAGCGATGTAACTCGGGCATTGAGCACTGGACTAGACGAGCGACGTAACTCTGGCGCTGATTTGGCCGAGCAAAACTACTTGGGCACGCAATTGGCCGAGCGACATAACTTGGGCATTAAGCACTGGACTAGATTAATGACATAACTTGAGTGCTGGTTTGGCTGAGCTTCACTACTTAGGCACTAACTCGTCGAGTAATCAGGGTTTTGGCGGGAACTCCAGTTTTGGTGGATGGTTTTGTCTTTGGCGAGATCCTGGGCTTTGGCGGGAACTTCGGTGTTGGCAGGAGCTTGGGTCTTGGCAGGAACTTCGGTGTAGGTGGGAACTTTGGTGTTGGTGGGAGCTTGGGTCTTGACAGGAGCTTGGGTCTTTGCGGGAACTTCAATGTATGTTAGCGGGAGCTTGGGTCTTGGTAAGATTTCATTGTTTCAATGAGTTATGATGGTGTGCTGAGCTGTCCCCCTCCTCAGGAAGGTGAAGGGTCGTAGTGGGTGGTCGGTTCTTCTTTATAAACCCCTTGCTAGATCCATTCTGCTCATTTGCTCTGCTCTTTCCTCCCTCTTGGCTCTTCCTCCCCCTCAGTTGTCTAGCAGTCCAAGTTGGTCAGGATGTCTTCTTCCTCTTCTTCTTCTTTATCCGATCAGTCAATGCCCAATGCAGTAATATCGACCTCGGGTGGCCCTAGTGTAGGTAGCTCATTGTTAAGTGGGGAATCCCCAGTGAATAAGAAGGCCACTCAAGCCCTTCAAGTTTTGAAGTCGTTACATAATTTTGAATTGATCATGAACGTTATAGCATCCCAACCGACTACAAGCTGCATGTTCCTCGGCCCGAGCAATGTGCTTATGACTCATTCCCGAATGGGTTTGGCTTAACACTTGATGCGCTAGAGGTGGGACTCTGGTTCCCTTTGTTAGGAACGAGTCGACACTAAGAGGGGGGGGGGGGGAATTAGTGCAGCGGTAAAAACGTCAATTTCATAAAATCTTTCATTCAATAAAATCGATTTTGGAAAGATGATAACTTGAAATATATTTATAAGGATGTGCAGTTAGAGTAAAGAGAAAGTATGGGAGTTTGCAATAAATATAAATAGCAAAGCAGAAATGCAAACTAGATTTTTATAGTGGTTCGGTCGTCGTGACCTACATCCACTCCACCGATTCCTCTTCTATCGAGGCCACCGGCATCTACTATCGATCTTCCTTCAATAGACAAAGATCAACCACCTTTTATAGCTCTTTCTTCTTTATCGGGTTTAGGAGATAACCCTTACACCCCACTTACTCCTCTCTTAAACTATTCTAACACTTAGAAGAAGGAGAGGAGTTCACACAAGATTACAACAGTGTTTTTTTTCTTTTTCACTCTCAATACTTATGTGTCTTAACTAAGGATGAGAGGGGTATTTATAGGCCTCAAGTTGATTCAAACTTGGAGCCTAAAAATGTCCCATCCCAGGTTTCTTGGGTACAGACTGTACCACCGCTTATGCTGGGCGATACCACCACCAATGTCAGTCTGACACTGACATTGTACTGGGTGGTACCACCGCTTGACACCCTACAATGGGTGGTACCACCACCCAAACTGGCGGTACCACCACCTAACAGCCTCTCGGAGATTGTGTCTGGGCGGTACCATTGCCCAGACTAGTGTTACCACTACCTAACATAGTCTCGGAGATTATGCCACAATGGTGCCACCTCTTGGGTCACTGTTTGGGCCTTTTCACTTGGCCCAACATAGTCCTTACATGGGCCCAACTAGCCCATAATTAGGTTGATCCAATTCCAATCCCAATTATGTGCTAACTATAAAATCTAAGATATTTACTAAGCTAAATAAGTCCGTAAATCTAGGTTTCTTCCGGTGAGCTTCCGGCGATCTTCCGGCAAACTTTCGACGATCTCTCAGCAATGTTCCAGCAGACTCCCGATAAGCTCCTGGATTTCACGATGATCTTCTTGGTGAGTTCCAATGAGCTTCTTTGGCAAGCTCCTGGACTTCTCGATCAATTTCGACAGAACTTCCAATGAACGTTTGGACTTCCGACGAACTCTCGAACTCCCAACGAAATCGCATTGTTGACTCCGGGACTTCATTTTGCTTTATGCCTTGCTATCGTAGTTAATCCTGCACATATAAAAACCAACTTCGATCTAGATAATTATTACAAAGCTTTGAATCATGTTGTCCGGCATGTCATTGGTCCATCGACGCTTCGTCCGATTCTTAGGCGCATCATCCTCTCTTGCAGCCTATTGCCCAATCGGCCAATTGATCTCTGCAACTCCGATATCCTTGGCACAATATCTACTCTTCTTGGCCCAATGCCCAAAATCATGGCCCGAAGCCTTTTGTTGATATGTCGATCGATCCTTCGGTGTGATGTCCAATCTTCTAACATTTTTCTCCAGCCCAACATGATTCTTCCTGCTTTAATTGTCTCATCCTGATCGAAGCTTCCTACATCACTCAAAACATAGATCAAATCATAAACACTTATCAATCGGTTTCATCATCAAAATCCGAGATTCAACAATCTCCCCATTTTTTATTGTGACAACCAATTGATGATAGAGTTTAAACAAACTCCCCCTATCAATATGTCATATTTGATATAACTCTTGGATTCAAAAATCCAAGCAACATGTTATCATAAAATTTATGTATAACATCATCATACTTCTCCCCCTTTGTCATCAACAAAAAGGAGAAGTTCAATTATCAAGTGTTTGAGATATTACTGTTCAAATCATTGCATTACAAATATAATCTTAAGTTTTATCATCATGCAAGCTAGCAAATTTAGCAAGTGCTACATCATATTAGAACATGCAAGCTATCAAGTTTTAGATATGCAAGGTAGTAAGATAGCAAGTTTACAATATACAAGCTAGCAAAAAAAAATTTCATCATTTTAGAAAGTGTAAGCTAGTAATATTTCGAAAGCAAATGCAAGATAGCTTTCTTGTTGAAGTGTGCAAGCTAGCGATTCTTGCTTCCTTTTAGTGCCGACTCGTTCCTAACATATTTTTGTTCTTTGATTCTAGTTTTAAGAACTCTTTAAGCTTTATTGTGAGAAGTTCAAGTTCATCATTACTTGAGTTTTCGCTCAAGTGGTCTTCTTTTGTTCTAAGTACAAAATCCTTCCTATTCTTTAGATGGTTGTTCTCAAGCTCTTTATAAACCATACAACTCATTTCGCAAGTCATTAACGACCCAATCAGTTCTTCAATGGGAAAATGGTTCAAGTCCTTTGATTCTTGTATAACCATGATTTTAGGATCCCAAATTTTTGGAAGGGATCTTAATATCTTGTTAACAAGTTCAAAATTTGAAAAATATTTGCCAAGTGCTTTTACACTATTGACGATATCTGTAAAACGGGTGTACATATCTCTAATAGTCTCACTTGGTTCCATTCGAAATAATTCAAAATCATGCATCCAAATATTTATTTTAGAGTCTTTAACTCTACTAGTGTCTTCGTGTATGATTTCGAGTGTGTGTCAAATGTCAAAAGTCGTTTCGCAAGTAAAAACCCGATTGAATTATTTTTTGTCTAAGGCATAAAATAAGGCAATCATAGCCTTTGTATTTAAAAAGAAAGTCTTCTTCTACAACTCATTCTAATTGTTCATTGGAAGAGAAGACTTTTGAAAACCAAATTCGACTATATTCCATAAATCGAGATTCAATGAAAGCAAGAAAACTCTCATTCGAGTTTTCCAATATATATAGTCCGTCCCATAGAACATGGGAGAATCAACAATAGAAAAGCCTTCTTGAAAGCCGAAAAGAGTTATTTCTCTTAGGTATTAAACCAAATGAAGAAAAAACTTGGCTCTGATACCGACTATTAGGAACGAGTCGGAACTTAGAGGGGGGGGTGAATTAGTGCAGCGGTTAAAATTACGTCGGTTCTGAAAATCTTTCGTATGTTAAAAATCGATCGAAAAGATATTAACTTGTGAGCATAAGGGAGCATAGTGAAAGCAATAAGAAGGCAGTTTGCAGTTAAAGTAAATTGCTCAAAAGAAATACATACCAAAATTTTATAGTGGTTCGGTCGTCGTGACCTATATCCACTCCACCGATTCCTCTTTCGTCGAGGCCACCAGCATCCACTATCGATCTTCCTTCAATGGGCAAAGATCAACTACCCTTACAACTGGATTCTACTTTTGATAGGTTCAGGAGAGAACTTTTACAACCCCTTTTTACAAATCTTCCCTCACATTCTCCCTTAGAATGGTCTCTAAACTTTAGGATGAGGGACTCTACACTTTACAAGGGTTTTCAACTTTAGAAACACAGAGTTTTTTATCACCTTTCCTACTACTCCATGTAGGAATAGCTAGGGTATTTATAGACCCCAAATGGCTTCAAAACTTGGAGCTAAAATTTAAATCTTCCTGATTTTCCGGGTACGAGTATTACCACCACCTTGCACTAGGTGGTACCACCACCTGCATTGGGCGGTACCACCACTTGCATTGGGCGGTACCACCGCCTGCAGCCTGACACTGCCACTGGGTGGTACCACTGCCTAGTTTGGCGGTACCACTGCCTAACATAGTCTTAGAGACGGTGTCATAGTAGTGCCACCTGTTGGGTCACTATTTGGGCCTTTCACTTGGCCCAACACAGCCCAAACTTAGGCCCAATTGACTCGTAATTGAGTTGGCCCAATTCTAACCCAATTATGTGCTAACTATGAATTTTAAGGCATACACTAAGCTAAATAAGTCTAGTAAGTCTAGGTTTCTTCCGGTAAGCTTCCGGCGGTCTTCCGACGAACTTTCGACGATCTCTCGGTAATGTTCCACCGGACTCCCGGCAAGCTCCTAGACTTCACGACGATCTTCTTTAGCAAGCTCCTGGACTTCTCGGTCAATTCTAGCAGAACTTTTGATGAACGTCCGAACTTCCGATGAACTCTCGAACTCCCAACAAAATCTCGTTCTTGACTCCGGGACTTCATTTTGCTTTATGCCTTGATCGTTATCATAGTTAATCCTACACACTTAAAACCTACAAAGCAGCCTATTGCCTAATTAGCTAGTTGACCTCCGCAACTCTGATTTTCTTGGCGCAATATCCGCTCTTCTTAGCTCGATGCCCAAACCCATGGCCCGAAGCCTTCTATCGATATGTTGACCGATTCTTTGGCTCGACGTCCAATCTTCTGACATGTTTATCTCCGGCCCAACATGATTCTTCTTGCTTTAATTGTCGCTCCCTGATCGAAGCTTCTTGCGTCACTCAAAATGTAGATCAAATCATAAACACTTATCAATTGGTTTTATCATTAAAATTCGAGATTCAATATGTTCATGGGTGACCTACTCGAGGGGTAAGCAGGTGCTCCCCTCGAGCCATGTTAGTTGGGGCTCACAACCGAGAGCCGAGTCTGGACGGATGGCTCTTCTATTGCGACGCACGCCCGAGGGGCGCTTTGCCCAACAATTGTGAAGCAACTATACATCTCACCGTCCGAGGTCCTAATAGAGAAGGCTGCCAAGTCCTTAGTCTGGGTAAGGGTTTTCTCCTCATTTTTTATCTTCATTGGATCTCTCTTCGGTCTCTAACTTGTGGTTTTGTTGTGCAGAATCAGCACTATCACATGGCACTGATCGACCGGGTCCATGATGTGGGTCGAGTGATCAACTGCATGGGAGACAAGATCACTAAGCTCTGCGACCAAATAGAAGAGCTGAAGGCTGGACCCACGCCCAAGGTTGAGTGACAGGTAATCAATCTGGAAGGGGAAGTTGCTTGACTTAAGTTGGAGCTCGGGGAAGTCAAGCGATTGCATGACAAACTGCAGGGAAAGTTAGAGGGGGTCGAGCAACATTTGGCATAGACACAATGTATGCTGAGGGAATCCTGAGGGAGGGTCCACTCGATGGAGGGTGAGCTACTAGATTTATCACTAGAAGGAGGGCCTGATGTCTTAAGAATACCCATAGCCAAGCAACCTGGGTGAACATCCCAGAGAGAAGCCGCACATTGCTCACCCGACCTTTAGGTTTGGAGGATAGCTCCCCCTTCCTCCAAACCTAGAAGGGAATGCTCCGGCCTTCACCCCAAATCACCACTGGTGGCTGTTTAATGACCTCGGGCTCTCACTTCTCGATACCACCACAGAACCGCCTACTGTCTCAGCTGAGGCATTCCTCAGCCTCACTCGACAAGTCCAAGCACTAGCAAGAATGATGCAGACTATCATCCCTCTCGTTTCCCAATTCACCCAGCAGGCAGCGTTGCCACCATGGAACTACCTGTTAGGACCGGAGCGGCACTAAGAGGGGGGGTGAATTAGTGCAGTGGTAAAGAATGATAAACTTTCAATGATTTAAACACTTTCGGAAACTTCGTACGATAAAAGCAATGCTTCGTTTGAAACTATTTCGATTATGTTTTAACTTGAAGGCATACGTAAGAAGGAGACAAAGAAGTAGAGCATCAAAGTGAAGATGGTTTGCAGTAATATAAATGACAATAAGATAAACGCAAACCGATTTATAGTGGTTCGGTCATGCGACCTACATCCACTCGTGAAGCCTTCTTCGATGAGGCTTCCAACTTCCACTAGCAAATTACTTTGAAGGGGAAGGACAAATACCCCTCTTACAACCTTTTACAAGTGGTTCACTCTCTTACAAATTTTCAAGGAGAAAAAAGGAGGTGAACACTCAAGCAATTGAAAACAAGACTTGCTAAAGACTTTGCTAA
>LVTN01000630.1:95340-172234 GCA_001649415.1 Musa itinerans | reverse complement strand
GTGACACGTGCACGTGACGTCGATCGCTTTCGAGGTTCCACGTCTGCTCCTCGCTTCGACCGGTGCGAACGGAAATAAGAAAAACGAACCGGACCGGCTCCCCCACCCAACACCACCGGCCCACCTCGTCCTTATCCCCACCACCGCCACCGCCACTGCCACTCAACCACCACCCCACCCACGGGCTTCGCTATACCCACCCCCGCACCGACGCCACTACCTAACGCCCGCCACGAACCTTAACCCTAGTCCTGAACCGCATTCATTCACGCGCATCCGAACCCATGGCCGCCGCCGGATCGGCGGAGCGCCGCCCCGGGCCTCCGCCGCCGCCGCCGCGGAAGCCCGCCCCCGGCCAGCCATGGTCCCACATCGAGACAGCCCACCTGATCGACTCCTACGAGGAGCGATGGTACGCCTTGAAGCGCGGCCAGCTCAAGGCACAGCAGTGGGACGATGTTGCCGCCACCGTCGCGGCCCGCTGCCGCCTCGACGAGCCCTCCAAGACCGGCACCCAGTGCCGCCACAAGATCGAGAAGCTCCGCAAGCGGTACCGCGCCGAGCGTCTCCGCCCCGTGCCCTCCGCCTGGCCCTTCTTCGGTCGCATGGACCGCATGGACCGCGGGCCCCTTCCCCTCTCCATCCGACCCCCGCGTCGCCCGCCTCCCCCCTCCGCTCTCTCCACCGACGAGGACGACGCCGACGCCGACGCCGACGCCGACGAAGCCGACGACGACGACGACGAGGGCGAGAGGGCGGGGAGCAACACTCGGAGCATCAATGGGATCCTTCGGGAGCCCAACTGGGGGCCATCTAAAGTTCGCAGGAATCACGTCCTCCCCAAAAGGAGAAATTTTGAGGTGGAGGAAGGGGAATCCGAGCAGGAAGAATCGGAGGGGGAGGGCGCAAGCGGTGTGGAGGCCATGTCGCAGCTGGCGGCAGCTGTGAGGGGGTTCAGCGACACCTTGGTGCGGATGGAGAAGAGGAGGATGGAGCTGATGAGGGAGATGGAGAGAGATTGGATGGAGATGGAGACGAAGAGGTCCGAGATGTTGAGGGAATCGCAGCGGTGCCTCTTGGACATGATCGCCGATGCTTTCCCTTCATCCAAGAAGGCCAAGAAGTCTGCGAATTTATAAGCTACTGCCGCAAAAGGTCATGCAACCTCATGCTCTTTTCCTTTGTTCTTTCTTACCACTCTATTAACAACCACCATATCTTGGATGATGATAAGTAATTTAGTGGGCCTTTCCCTCTCTATTTATTTATTTTTATGCCCATTTAATTGCTTTCAATTTTCTCCTACGCACATCTGTAGGTGAGAACTGTAAGGATTGGGTAACAGTATGCTGCTGTTGAATATAAAGATCATAAGTTTTAGCATCTTAAAAGTCAATGGTAGTTTGCTTGCTAAAGTTCTGATTGGTTTGAGTTGCCACAAAAAAGTTTGCCCCTTTCTTGCATGCTATATAGTATACATCAAGTAAGAGTCATCATATTGTTAATACTCCAAAAGATTCTTTGGTCAAGATACTGAAAAGGATGGATAATTATAGGAATTTATTCACCATAAGGTTAGATATGTTTTTCTTTTTATGGCAAGCATGAAGGAATGGATACTGGAGAAATAAGTTGACATAACTCAATGGAACAGTGGTAGATATGCTTTGCTATTGTATAGGCAGTCGACATCGATCGGTTTCACCTTTATGTCCCTTTACAATAATATTATTTGAATTCTGTCACTTAACATTACCTCGCCAATCTAAACTGTTACTATTCACTAGTGATTACTATGCTTCTGGAGGACAATGCCACCAAGATAAATCGGTGTTTTCATGCGGCCTTGAAGATACGGGCATTGAGCACTATATGTTTGGGTCACAAAGGCAGTTGTGTCACATTCACAGTGCTTGAAGATACGGGCATTGAGCACTATATGTTCAAAGGCAGTTGTGTCACATTCACAGTACATATTACGATACCATGGTTTAATTAATTTTCATGTATATACAAACATATCAGAAAAGTCATAATGTTCTAGGCATCTGATGCAGTTGCGTTTTGCAGTCGTTTTCATGATCACACTTGATGGAATGGCCTAGAATCCTTGGCTCATGTTAATAGTAATTTAGGTTTTGTATGTTGTTTATCTAGCAGGAAGACTTCGAATGTTTGTCATGTCTATATTGTGTCGTCCGTGATGGAATTGATTCTTACTAAACACTTTTCGGCATATCTAGAATAGTTCAAAACATATTAGGATTTTTATACAATTTATGTTATTTATACTTAGGACACCTGTACAAAGCTTCGATGAATGATGGTTATGCTTTTATGAGTTTCATATATAATGAACATAGTCTTATATCAGAGAAAAATATAAAATATAATAATATATGAAATTGTACATGTTTTACTTGTCATGTTCATGTGTGTTGTGTCCTGCTATAAAATTTATGAGACCAGTGTATTTGTATCGTGTCATGGCTATGAGCATGCTTCATAGCTTATCATCGTCTAAAATAAATCAACTTTTCTGTGGTGTATGACTTGAATCGAATGCCCAAAAGGCTGAGAGGCTTTTTTTTTTTCTAATTTGTTTTTTAACCGCAGCTTTTGTGTCTAATGTTGAAGTTTTAGTCTTTTGTACACCATGGAAGATACTCTCTTCATTGTTTCCACTTGTAGTTGAGGTTTGAATTTTAGCCTATCAGTTCTCTTTCGCTTAATCCTGTAAGATGGCATATGATGTAAATATTCTTAACTTTGCTATTTGTGTTTGTTCACTATGGCCAATGTGACGTTGTGATTGATGCCGTCATTTGTTCGACTTGATTAAATGAGTTAATTTGTTCATCTATAAGCTTTGCTGCTTATCACATATGTGCCCACTGATGACCAACTAATATTTATTTCAAAACGCAAGTCATAGGTTGTGATAAAGACTCAGGTGGCAATTGCCAATTTTTCGCTTTTCGAATATATTTCATTTTGTTTCCTGTTATGTTCATTAGAGCAGCCTCAGGGCAGGTTTAACTGCTATCATTTTGAGACTAAATTGTTTGGTGGAGAAGAAAGCCAAGGTAGTCCTTTTTGCCGAACTAGTGTGTTTAATGCACCAGAAAATTGATCAAGTTGTTGAAGTGATCAGATGAAGTGTTTCATATGAGGAGAAGAGCGCTATGATTTTGTTATGATTTACTATTGGCTGATAGATTCTTTCCATGCCTTGAAGACCAAGGGGGCATTGTGTGGTTTGTGAGTGGCAAAGAGATTTTTCTTATAATATTAACTTATAGGAATGCAACCTTTTAGAGCAGTAATACATTGTTAGAAGAGCAACTGGTGCCAAAACAAGATTCAAGATATAAATGGACACTAGTTCTTGAATGTTTTAGTAGAGTGTCATGATCTCATGATTTGGTAGTTGTGGTCCTTGAAAGTAGAACAAAAGGGAGCCAAGTAGTTCTATGTGCTACCAAGGTTTTAGTTTCACTCTGAGATCTGTACTGGTTCGACCACAAAGGCCGGTATGGGACTGGCATGGTACCGGCGTATCAACACATGGTACACTGGTATATTGGTTGGCACGGACCCAAGAAAAAGAAGGAAAGAAGAGAGGAGGGCTGTTGATGGTCAACAGTTGTTGATAGCTGTTTTGGCTATCAATAACCCTGCTATTGACAATCAACAGCCTGTCAATAATCGTCCAGATTAAAAAATAAAAAACCGGCTACGAATGGACCATGAAATTGCCCAGTTTGAGTGCTGGTTCCTGGTCAGACCAGTAAATACCAGTCTGGCTGGTCTTTTTTGAACCTTGGTTGCTATACTCGAAGAACTTTTACTAATCAAGCTTATATAGGAATCTTAGCATCCAAAATTATAATCAACATAGATACTAATAGATCTGATGCATATAAGGAACTTAATACCAAATGAGTGTAACTATGATGAGTAACTTTCCGCATGCTTTCTTTTTTTGTTGAAACAAGAAGGATTTGTGTGGAAATAACAGTAGATTAGAACCAATTATGGAGTTCTCAACTTCAGTGTGGATATTATCATACAAGTGGAGCATCCATCCGATACTTTGGTTTTGCATCAAGCACCTACTTGGCATGGTAATTTAAAGGATCTGATGTTAATAAATGAATATGAAGATTCTGGCTTCAATAGAGCTCCAAGAGTGTCATCTCTGCTTAGCTTATATGGCAGATCTTCAAGTTGCTTATAGCAGGGACAGACTGATGAATTGAAGCAGAGGTATGCCTTCATATTACTTGGGCATTCTTCTGATCATCTCTGAGAGTTCATTGTGTAGTTTTATGAGTTTAGATGATGCTTTGGCTATTTTCCATGTGTATAAGCATGGGAAGATGATGAGGAACTGATGTCACAATAAACATCCATGACTTGATAAGAAAATGTTAGATGAGATGCAGAGCCCTACAAGTCTCCTAGGATTAGACATACACAAAGTAGAAAAAGAAACAAGTCATGACCATTTGTTCACTTCATTTTTAACCCTGCCTGGTGATAGCTCTTATCTCTCTGAACTACATTTGTTCACTTCAATGCTGTTTTATTGTTTTGTACATATTTGATCAATTAATTGATAATAGGAACAAATGTTATCACTGTTTGTATATGTAAATAAATAATTATATACTGCATTAGAGGGATACATGCAGTTGGCTCAACATATCTGAAGCTGAAAGGAGACAATCTATATTGGTGTTCTGTTCTTCCCTCTTTGTTTAACTTGGTTTGACTTTGTTGACTAATATTTCTTCTTATTGTTATTGTTAGGCCTCTTTCAATCTTCAAGAATTGGCTTCACTTCATGCATATTCTCTTTCATGTATTAAAGTGCTGCCTTGAGACACATCATTTCAGCAGGTCATCAACATGTGCATGCATGACTTTGAGCAATCAAGATGAGTCAAAAGAATTTTTTTTTAAAAGATAAAAAAATTTATTATATCAAATAATATTTACATATGGATTCAGAAGGTGAGGTTTATTATTTATATAATAATGTATTTATCAATTTGAATGTCTCAGTCAAAAAAATATTTAAAGTATTTTATGTATTTAATTTATTTTTAATTATTATTCTTTTTTAAGCTTTAAAATCCTACTCCTTTTACTAGCAAAAAATAATTTAAGTTACCCATTCTAAAAGACTAATATGTCCTATTAATGAGGAGCCTAACACTAATACCCTAAAAAAAAAGGCTTGATAATTATTATTTTATTGAAATTAAATCATCATGAAAGATAGCTTGAATCAAATCACATGAAAGATGAGAAAGCTTTTATTTTAATTGGGCCCCGCCTCGCTTCCTCTCTCACCACACACGGGTAGGATAAACGGGTAACTCGAAGACGGGGTGTGAATATAGTTTCGCTAGCCGCCACGCCGCCGCCATTATTAGTTCTCGAGCCCTCCCGACGTAATGACTAATTTGCCCTGCGAACCCTAATGGCATTCTGGCAGTCGCGGTTAAAGGCGCGTTCCGGCCAGCTAGGAGGCTGCTGATTTGCTGGAGCCTTTTTCGTTGCGGTAAGATTTCTTCTTCTTAATCTCGTCTCCTTGTTGTTTGATAGTTATCTCTTGATCTGCGCAATTGTGTTTCAGTTTATGCGTGAAATCCTTGATCCTGTCGATTGTTTATTGTTCTTGCGTTGTGGTTTGGGGGTTTTAGGTTCGCTTATTTTGTTTGTCAAAGGTGGATCGATGAAAAGAGATTGTTTCGGTTGTCTGATACGATACATGATGATTCCATTTTCAGGGTTTCTGACGAACCGGCATTTTTCATTGTCTAGCTATTTGATATCATCGGCCCTTTCCCGACGTCGTATATTTCTTAATTATATGCGTTAAAGATAAACTGATAAAAAATACACTTTTCAGTGGATCAAATGATTCTGATATTGCGTGGAACAGTATTGCGAACTACGTTCTATGTGAATTTCTAATCCTTGTTTTCACCAGTCTCAAAATGCGTGGAAAGTTTATATCTTTGTTCAGATTTTGACATCTCTGTTTGTGTTTTAATTGTAATGCCCTTTACCAATTTGAGATGGGTAGCATCCGTCGGAGAATTGCAATAATATTTCTAGACCGGTCACTTATGCGTTATTATATGCATTTATGGACGGTTCATGTACAAGATTATGTTACTCAATTGCCGAAACTGAATGATGATATATCTATTTAATGGTTTTTAAAAATATTTTATAATGTGTGTCTCCTGCTATGGTGTAGCAAAACCTATTTCGTAAATTTCTGGGCGTCTGCTGCCTTGGATATATCATTAGCGTCCTTGTGAAATTATTATTTAGTAATGCAGAAAGTACAATATGAAATTAGAACTTCCTTGTATCGTGGAAAAGAAGTCTGATGAAAGTTATGAGTATACTTAATATTCTTTGGCCAAAGATAACGTTATGCTTTGTTTTCTTTCACATGGAAAAACTTCAATTACTTTGTTCCTGTTATTTCCAACCCTTCTCCATTTTGTTTCCTCATAGTGGCCCTTCTTCCTTTTTTGGCCTTCATTTCATTGACCTCATCCTTTCTCTGATTCTGTGTACTTATCTTTATCCTCTTTTGCTTCTATTTTTTCTCTCCTACTATGCCGTTTAACATTCTGCTTCATGATGCTATTTGAACTCTTGTGGTTATAGTTAAGAATACACAGGGTATTTGGTATATGAGCAGCATAGTTGGATGTTATAACCTGTTGGGTATAGTAATGTTGCTTTGCATAATTTTTTTATTTATAGCATTCAGTATCAATTTTAATAATATCTTCAAACATTTATGGAGAGGTTCTCATTTGTTTTATATACTTAGTGAGTAGATATCTTTCTTTTTTTTCATTTTGAGGTATAATTTATGCATTGTGAAAGCAGTAATAATTGCTTAACCAAATTGATGCTTGTAAATTTGTAGGAAACTTGGTCTAAGATTTAAGATTGTGTCATTATGTACCAATAGGTTCTGGTACTCTGTTACTACTATGTTAATGCTTCTAAATAGTTCATTGGAATATGTCTGCAAAAGAAAGAACAGAAATTTATAGAAGATCCATGGTTTTAAGACTGATTGTGTTTGGTGATACTTCTATAATAATTCATTTCCATTCACTTTTCTTGGGAGTGTGCTACAATGGTCCTATGTTTTTCTTGAGTATATTTGATCTTTTGTAAATAAATTTTCAGTTTGTTTTCTGTTATTTCATCAATATTAATTAGCTAACTGTCAGTCAAAGGTCTTGGGTTTTGAAGTTGATATCAAAGCTGATATCCTTGCTTGACGTTTTCATGTTCTTTGTTCAGCAAGAAATAAGCTATGGGAAAGGAGAAGGTTCACATTAACATTGTGGTCATTGGCCATGTCGATTCTGGAAAATCTACAACCACTGGACATCTCATCTACAAACAAGCGTGTCATCGAGAGATTTGAGAAGGAAGCTGCTGAAATGAACAAGAGATCTTTCAAGTATGCCTGGGTGCTCGACAAGCTTAAAGCTGAGCGGGAGCGTGGCATAACCATTGATATTGCTTTGTGGAAATTTGAGACCACAAAGTACTATTGCACAGTCATTGATGCTCCTGGCCATCGTGATTTCATTAAGAACAGGATTACAGGAACTTCTCAGGCTGATTGTGCTGTTCTCATCATCGACTCGACAACTGGTGGATTTGAAGCAGGTATATCAAAGGATGGTCAGATCCGTGAGCATGCTCTTCTTGCTTTTACACTTGGTGTCAAATAGATGATATGCTGCTGCAACAAGGTATTGTCTGTGATTGTGGTGTGGTAGACATTGATGTCTTTGTTATTGAAAATTTGGTACCTAAAGATGTATCTTTCTTACAGATGGATGCCACAACTCCCAAATACTCAAAGGCACGATATGATGAAATTGTCAAGAGGGTCTCATCCTACTTGAAGAAAGTTGGCTACAACCCTGAGAAGATTCCTTTCGTCCCCATATCTGGTTTCGAAGGTGATAATATGATTGAGAGGTCCACCAACCTTGACTGGTACAAGGGCCCGACTCTCCTTGAAGCCCTCGACATGATTCAAGAGCCCAAGCGTCCAACGGGCAAGCCCCTTCGTCTTCCCCTGCAGATGTCTACAAGATTGGAGGCATCGGAACCGTGCCTGTTGGTCGTGTTGAAACTGGAATCCTGAAGCCAGGTATGGTCGTCACCTTTGGTCCCACGGGACTCACAACTGAAGTCAAGTCTGTGGAGATGCACCATGAGGCACTCCAAGAAGCGTTACCTGGCGACAACGTTGGCTTCAATGTCAAGAATGTTGCTGTGAAGGATTTGAAACGTGGTTATGTTGCCTCAAACTCGAAGGAAGACCCAGCAAAGGAGGCTGCCAGCTTCACCTCACAAGTTATCATCATGAACCATCCAGGTCAAATTGGGAATGGTTATGCTCCTGTATTGGATTGCCACACCTCTCACATTGCAGTCGAATTTGCTGAGTTGCTAACCAAGATCGACAGGCGATCTGGCAAGGAGCTGGAAAAGGAGCCCAAGTTTCTTAAGGATGGTGATGCAGGTTTTGTAAAGATGATTCCCACTAAGCCGATGGTGGTGGAGACCTTCTCCGAGCACCCTCCTCTGGGTAGGTTCGCTGTAAGAGACATGAGAC
Source organism: Musa itinerans (assembly GCA_001649415.1). Lineage (NCBI taxonomy): Eukaryota > Viridiplantae > Streptophyta > Magnoliopsida > Zingiberales > Musaceae > Musa > Musa itinerans. Next base: position 163,545 of record LVTN01000630.1, on the reverse strand, counting down.
GGACTGTTGCTGTAGGTGTCATCGAGAGTGTGGAGAAGAAGGATCCAACAGGAGCGTAGGTTACAAAAGCAGCACAGAAGAAGAAATGAATGTGGAATTGTGGATCGCTGCAGTCTGGAGTCAGTATCGGTCGTGGTGTTGTGTGTTCATGCCCTTCTCTTGAGGACTCTGCAGGTGTGGTATCTGGTGTCTGGACCCAGAACTGGGTTCTCGACAGGCGGCGGCGGGGTTGAAGGTCCGGCATCTATTTTGTTGTTTAATGTCAACTAACTGACTTTTCGGAAATCTACTAAATGTAAGGACTGTATTGCAGTGACTTAACATATGGATTTCCAGTATTTAGCAAAGTAGGATCTGAATCTTATTTGCTCAGCCTTTTTGTTTGTTGGATCTCTCTACTCTTAGGGTCGAAATGCAGTTGGTTCTATAGATCTGTTACCAAAGTTACTTTCCAACCGGGCTTGTATTATGCTGTCAAGTAATATGTGCGCCTCTTATTTTAAGAACATATGATGATAGGTGTCATCATCACATAATATGTATTTGTTATTTTTTTCTATATTTTGTATCATCAGAATTCATCGATGAAGCTATCACTCATCAAGATTGTAATTCATTGCTGTGCTATGCTATGCTATGCTATTTGAACATGAAATATTCATGACAACTACTATATGATCTCTCTCGGAAAAAGACACTAGCAAATCAAATTAAACATCTATCACATCAGTTCTTGACTAATACAAGAGGAAGATTCCATGTCCCAATCATTCTTATCAGCTTCGTATACGTGTCCGGTTAATGTGATGCCACATCAACACCAGCCACTATTAGTCAAAATAGTCATTTAAACATGTGAATACTATTTCTAATGAAAGATATGACCCAATTGACCTACATCCAATGCATGTAACAATTACAAAACAATAAACATTATATCACTGATTATAGTACAATTTTTTTTTCCATAATTTTATTTTCTCAATTCTCACAGTCTCTCTTTCCACTAAGACTCCAATCTCTGTCTCATCTCCACATGTGACAAGGAGGTAAACATCCAAAGGTGGTCCCTGCGGTTGCTGTCCAAAGGCCTTCTGCCACATCGCCAACTTGAGCGGGACCCGCCATGAACCTCATCGTTCCTTTTCTTCTCGGACCATCCGATTAATATATTTCTTTCATGATCCATCAATCGAGACCATCCGATCAATTACAAATTAATGATGCCGACCTCCTACCAAAAACGTCCGTCATCACTGTCAAATCAATCGGCACGAAGGACAACATTTGCTCGTTCGTGTCACGAGGCAATGATAACCTCGTCGCATAACGAGACAACTTCTCAGTCATGAGAACGTGGATTGTAATGTGACCGACGAATTTGATTTCACCTCCATGTATTTGACGTACGTGATTGCGTTCGTGTAACTTTAAGATCGTCCTATCTCGATCACATCTCGATCGGTCGTTCGCGGGTGCTGACACGTCTCTCATGGCATAATCAAGTGTGTATGTGGATCTCAAAGTAGGATGAAGGTAGATCAACGGCGTAGATCTGTTCTCCGCTCTTTTAATGCTCCCGTACACCTGCTCTCCGTTCTCTCACATTCTTCTTCTTGGAGAGAGAGAGAGAGAGAGAAGAAGCGTCGATGATGTTCATGGGGAAGCAACCGGGGCCGCCGATGAGGCGGGAACCGAGCTCGACGGAGTTCTGCCCCTCCGTCCTCTTCGATGTCGGGGGCCCTCGGCCGTCCGATCACAACGCGATAGTTCACTACCTTCAGCCGAGGGAGGCGGCGCAGGTGGAGTCCATTCCGTCGCCCCGCAGCGGCGAGTCTGGCGACGGGACGGCGCCCTTCTTGAGGGCCTGCGGCCTCTGCAACCGCCGCCTCGGGCCTGGCCGGGATATATACATGTATAGGTACTGCTCTCTATCACTTCTTCTCGCAACCAAAATGTAATTAATTTTTCTTTTGCATTTGCTAATATTTTCGAGTCAAAAGATCGTCTTTTTTCCGTCTCGTGGGATTGATTATTGTGGTTCGGGGTGGAAGGCGAAGATTAGATTCATCTTTTGATTAATGTTCATGAACTACTAGGATTCATGATTTGTATTCTCAAAATTTAAAATCTATTTGATGATTTTGAGGAAAACTGTGGTGATAATAATAGCGTGAAACTTATCTCCTTCAAAAGTTCAATATTTCTTATTCGTTGATGGTTTGGGGCAGAAATCGAGAATGAGTCTTGGGAGATCTCTTAATGAGGTTGAATCCTTTAGCGTATTGCTCCAATCATGCAATTGATTGTATATGCGTATGTCATTCTACCTTTTCATTTGATTTATTTCTTTATAATTGTTTTCAAATTCATATCTCTGAATTTTGTACTATTAAGTCCCTTTTATTTGGAAAAAAATAATATTCTATTTTGATCATAGTACCTAAAAGTATATGCTGTAGATGAGACAATATCTACTGATTTGCATTATTCTTAATACATCAAAATTACAAATTGACATTACTTTCACACATCTTTGTTGCCTTCTCTTGGTGTTGATCATATGAGTGTTTAGGACCTTAAATTTTCTCAGCGAATTTAGATTCTTTATTAGAAAAACATTTATGTGTGAGATAAAGATTGAAAGAGGAAAAAGAAGAGAAAACTACAAATAATCTCATTGTATTGGCATTCAATATTATGTATGTTAGTCAGGAATTTTACTGGGATTAAATTCTCAATATTTTTGCATGCATGCTAACTCAAATAGTGTTATGAGTGTGGCATCCTTCATATGTTGCAGGGGTGAAATTGCCTTCTGCAGCCTCGAGTGTCGCCAGCAACAGATGAATCTGGATGAGGAGAAAGAGAAGTGTGCTCTCTCTGACCTCTCTAAAGAATAATCCTCTGGAAATGACTTGCTCCAGCCAATCATATATGGTGGAGGAACTGCCACTTGATTTTGTTGTGGATAAACTGTATATAAAATATTCAGTGGCTCTGCTGCAGATGCTATGCTGCAATCAAATACATGTCAATTCTCATGGTTTTCCAGCATCATTGTCAGAAGAGGAGAAGAAATGTAAACTTGATGATATAATATTTTCTTTTTGTAGCTTTTTTTGGTGTATATGAGAAGTGACAAGATCTTACACTGCATTGTAAATTCCCTTTTTTCCCCCTCTAATAGAATGGAATGCAATCTTGCTTTACTTCTTCTGATTAATGTCAGGATCAGATGACTGTTTTATTCATGATCAAGTAAAATGCTTTTTTTTTAGCTTCTAGTTTATTAAGATTTGATTATAATTTAATGAGCTTAAACTTTTGGATTGTATTAGCATTATGTATATAAATAGTTTTCATGTATATCGACCTTCACCAAGTTTAAGAATGTGATCACCACTATAAAAAAATAGATAGAAAATTAGCACATAATCTTTATTGCTGATATCAACACTTTGTGTTTAATTTAGTCCACAAGTTTGAGATGTGATAGAATAATTTGATGCCTTCATTATGTTCCATAAGAACCTGCAAGTTATGATGCTCACCATGATATATTTTCTTTTACTTATTGACTAGTCCTTAACTATATGCACTAAAATATGTCTAACTTTATTTGGCTGAAATGCTTTTGCTAATTTTTTATTAAACATAATTATATGAACACAATATCTAAACTTAACAAGTTTATCAATCTCATAATTTATCTATTGATTGAGTGGCTTTTGTCCCTCTTGATGTGTTAAATTAAGGGAAAGAAGAAGATGAGATAGCAAACCCACAACCCAAACTTTATCTCTCTTTACTCCATCATTCTAAATCCACACCTCCAGAGTGTTAAGATTACATAATATTGAAGGCTAGAAATGTTGCAGATTGTAGATTTGATGTGTTAACTTTTACCAAAATCACACCTTCTTATACAAATATATACATGCTAATAAAAAATAACATATAATCAACTTGTAATTACATATTCTCAGAGGGAAAGAAATCAGTTGATTATTTAAGCAGTAAAATGAAACCACTTTAAGAAAAAAAAAACAATTGCTTTATGTCTATTCCTTATGATCTTTTTCCCACAAAAAAAGGATTTGTTTTTACATTGCTGAAAAAAAAAAGGGATTTGTGTTTATGCAGTTAATGTACCTAAGCAAACAAAGCTATTTAACTCTAATAATCAATGGACATAAGAATCACATAAACAAGGAAATTGGCTTTGACTTTGAATAGTGTTTGGGCCTCCACATTAAGATGATTTAGACAAGCCATTTCCTAACTTAAACACTTATTTAATAGAAATTATCTTAATCATTAAAACTTAAAAAATTTAAAACAAAAAAAGTTGAAATATATTGGGATGTGGCACAAATTTTATAAATTTATTCTTTCAAATGTTGAAATAACATATTTGCTCCTATAAATTTTACCATATGTCTTCGTTCAAGTATTTCATATATATCATGTATGTCGGTATTCATGCTAAAAAATATAGTTAATCATTAGAATTCATATGATTTTAAAATATAAAAAATATTCTACTCGTAGCAATTTTATTCTTTTTTTTATTTGTTTACCATGCAAACTACATATTAATTCTCGTCTCGACAGATCTAAGGAGAATAATATAACACCTTACATTTAAATTTTTAAATAAATTATTTTTTTAACATAAATCATCATTTCTTACGTCGTAAATGAGCAATCTTATAATCATATCAAGATTTTTATCATATATATATATATATAACTTTGGAGGGACTTATGTGCAAGTTTTCCTAACATTAAAGCCCACAGAGTTTGAGATAGAGTGGCGAGAGAAGAGAGCCATGGCCATCTCCGCGTTATCTGTTGCGGTTTCTAATCCTCGCCTCCTCCCCTCGCTTCCCAAATCGCACAAGGCGCCGCCTTTCCTCGCGAGGAGCGCCTCCTCCCTTCACCTGTCCCTCCCTGCGCCTTCTCTCCCCGTTGGCGACCCTGCGGACGAGGCGGCCACCGCCTCCACCTCCTCATCCTCTTCGTCATTGGCACCGGTGCCATCCACCAGTAGGCGGCTGTTCGGAGTGGGAGTGGGTATTTTGGCGACCTCTTCGTTCGCATCCGATGCTAGTGCCACCAGGATAGAATACTACGCCACTGTAGGTGAGCCGCTTTGTGACATGAACTTTGCGAGGTCCGGCCTTGGTTACTGTGACGTCGCAATCGGGACCGGCGTCGAGGCTCCTCGGGGCGAGCTCATCAACGTGAGTCTAAAAATTCGATCTTGGACCCTTTTGCGCTTCAGCTGCCGTCCAATTTGCAGATGGCTAAAGATGACAATTAAAAGTTCATATGAGATTAGCATATTTTCAGGAAGAAAAATGTAAATATGAGTTCATATCAGATAGCTATTTGATGTTACATTTTTCCGTTTAGCTCGTTCATTTGAAAAATTTTCATGATAAGTTGACGATAAACTACAAATTCAAGCTCATATTCAACTTTAACTCCAATAACACAGAGGATTCGTGTCATGAAGTCCAAAATTGTGGGATGATACATTCTAGCAAACATATGGAAGTGACTAGATTTCTCATAGAGAAATATATATTGTAAATGCGTGCGATGTATGTTTATTATTTTTGTTCAAACTGACAAGGATCTGGAGAGTTCTAGATGTTCTGTCTGGAGATCTCTCCATAAGAATGACAATGAGTTTGGTTACATTAGCATTCATTTATTATCATGATAAATTTGTATTTTGTAACAGGTTCATTATACTGCACGGTTTGCTGATGGCACTGTGTTCGATAGCAGCTATAAGCGTGGAAGACCTCTTACAATGCGTATAGGTGTTGGTAAGGTACGTCTATCAACTAATTGAAATACTGAAGGATGAAAATTGAAGAAGGTGGGACAGCATGAAGATTACAGGAAAAAGTGGTTTTGAATGTCGGTACAGGAGAATCACTGACATGTGCATAACTGTCATAAATATTAGATCATTTTTTCGGATGGTATGGTATATGAGATTTTCCATGTTTCTTGGATCAAATGGTTGCATAGGAGAAATTATAAAACAATTGAGTCTCACAAGGATCAAAATGCAGATCACATGCTGAAACAGATTTTGCTGTTCCATACAAAGAGGAAGCAACTGTGTGGAATCATATATGGTCTAGTAAATCATCTAAGAATAAAGCAATATTACGCAAATATCGACAAAGTTCTAGTCATCTTTCGAACTGATCAATAAGAGGTCAAAAGATAAAAATGATGTAGAAGTATAAAGGTTTTGAACTTTTGCTCTTAGGAAATATATCATTACCAGCCCAATGTTACTTATTTATATTTACAAAAGTGGAACATACAGTGTAGACAAAAGTAAATAGTCATGTTATGGCTACAGACAGATAAACATTGCAACAATTGTTTCTGCAACATTTATCCATGTTATAGAAAATTAACATTTCATATTTACTTAGAAACGAGAAGATAGAATAAAACCACAAGAACTGGTGAAATTGTGCATTTGTAAATAAATTTTAGATTTTTTAGTTTAAACTATCCTATGTCTGCAGTTAATTGAAGGCATAGTTTTTGCGTGTTTCTGACTGATCGTTGATACCATAATCTCAAATGCTCACTTTTTATGATTTGCTCATTTGTCTATCTTACTTAAAGGTCCTACCAGGACTCGATCAAGGAATTATAGGCGGTGGTGGTGTACCTCCAATGCTTGTTGGTATGTCATTGACTAAGCAAGCGTTGAGACTTTTAGTTTCTTCCTAAATATGTGCATTCTTGGTTTCTCAGACATGTTGTTCATTTCTTAACTCTTCCAGGGGGTAAGCGTAAACTTCTCATACCGCCATTGTTAGCTTATGGGCCAGAACCAGCAGGATGCTTTCAAGGTAAACTTCCGCATTTTCAATCATAATATCTTAACGTTTTCATTTATGTGTTGAAACAAGATTATTCGCGTGATTGTAATGTTCTAGAACCGTGATCCTGTGTATGGACTCAGACTTTATGGTTCAAATGTTCATGACAGTAATTTGCTTGAAGATTGGTAGATGATTTAGTGATTGCATCTTAGTAATGGTAGTAACTGCATTATTTGATTTTCACTCTTTTGTGACCATTTCCTCGCAAATTCTCCATTCATCCTCTATAAAATGGCCTAATTTGGGAAGCCTAGTATATAACTTTTGCCTAGTGTAAGTTGTCCTGTCTGCAGCACTACTAAAAAGATGGTTGTTGCTTCTAGCAACTTGACTTGTTATTATTATTATTAACTACTACTACTACTATGATTGTGAGAAGTTTAATTTGTATGCTATTTTTTTTTATCTGTTCTCCTTAAATCTTATTAGAACATAATAAAATAAAATATCAGGTCTGTTTAAACTTTGGAAGGTTTGCTGAAGTCTCAGTAATTTCCTTGGCCCGAGTATGTAATCTGAACATCAAGAGTTCACAAATAATGTCTTTCTAGTTTTAGTGATCTCACAAGTAGAAAGTTTGTCCTCCATTATACTTAAATTATGTGGTGAAATCCCAATCATGACAGTTGCATGGTATTATAGATGAAATTATTTGAAAACTAATATTGAGTTCGAACATATCCTACTGTCAACAATTTTGTTAATTATAAGTTTATACTGAATATGCATAATTTCTGTAGGAGATTGCAACATTCCAGCCAATGCAACTCTTCTCTATGACATTCTTTTTGTTGGAGTGTACAAGTAAACATCATTGCAGCAATCTTCATGGCTCCCGGTAAACAAAAGGCTCACTTTGCTAGTAGAAGTTCTGTACTTTTATTTCCTTCTTCACTAATAACTACAAATCTTTAGATTGTTACTCATGACAAAGGCAGCAGAACAAGATTTATTGTAAGCAGAGGGAAACAAGTTGATTTGAAGCTCACTTATGTTTACACAATCTGTTCTTCAGCAGTATCTTCAACCAAATGAAATTTTTTGAAGCAGCATTATGTTTTAGTCTTCAGCTTGTATCCTGAATCCTACCCCGGTGATTTATGCACATAGAAACGACAAATCATTTTATGTAAAAGTTGTACTAATGCACCATGAGTGATGACAACACTCTATCCTGACTTTGCACAAAAAAATGATAAGAGAATGATGCTTAGCGTGCTTTTATCCTTAACAGTGTCCATCACTATTCAGAGAATGCACTCATAGCAGATCATTTATCCTGTTTGAATCCTGCATCAGTCTCTTTTGTATTTATTTTATTTAATTATATTTATGTAATATCAATTTTTTTTCTATTTAACTCGCCTCATGCACTTGAATTACTAACTATTTGTATTCTTTTAATGAGTTTGACACAAATCATTAGGTTTCAAAAATTAAGAAAAATTCTCTGTTGATATTTTTATACATGAATCATAGTGTCTAAAGAGAAATCCCAGTGCCCAGTGTCTAAAGATGTTTCATAATTAACTTCAATATATATATATATATATATATATATATATATATATTCACTGTTACCAAATTCCTTCTTATCTAACCTAGAATGTTCTTTGGAAAAAGTTAGCCATCATGCTCTACAATCTTCTAAGAACCTGGTTAGGCACTGGCTATGTTCAAAATAATGCAATAATAACATGTCTACAGAGTATCCCATGAGAAGTAGAATATTTTCCTCCCCCAGATCTGATTGCTCTGCACCATATTGTTGTTGTTGTCTTCTGATACATGAAATCCTCTCCCAGTAAGTATTCAATAAGAATACTTGAATCCCATTGTTCTGCACCAAACTTCTAGTTTCCTATCTGAACTCATCCCAAAACCCAACTTGAGTTCCTATTTTGCTGCTCAAATTGGTTCCAATCCTAACTAAAGAGTATTGGAAGCATTTTAAGTGCACTGCAAAACCTGACCCACTACTATCCTACTTCTCATGTCAGTAGAAACTCCTCTTGCTGTCTACTAATAAGTTGGTATATATTTATTTAACTGCTTTTTTAAGCATTCCTTTTGCTTATTAGGTAAAATTTGGTTTCATATCAATGTCTACTTTGTTTGTTTATTTGTTAAAATTTCTGCACTCCCAATCAGCAAATTCTGGATTGCAGATTCAACTCACTTCATTTTGTATTTCCTGCTTCTCAGCTCTTATCAAACTCCTGGTTATTTGTGAGCTCTTGCAGATGATCTGAATGTTTCTTTGTGTGAAAAGCAGCTTGATTATTTGCAATCTCAATCTTAGATGGACATGCCACCTGGGCAATGATTATTTTAATGGACTTGATTATAGCTGATCCCAATGCATGTTTCTATGGTTAGGAGGTGAATCAGTCTCAATGAGACCCATGTTTTCCATCACTGGAAGGGAAAAACAATAGTGATAAAGGAAAAAAAATTTGAGGGTTGCTGATGTTGGTTTGATGTTTATTGCCAACAACAGCAATAGAGGGAATTATATTTGTATGTTGTAAGGCATGGAGGTGATGGGTGGATGTTGTAAGGCCCTCCAAACAATCAGGTCAACTTTATTTGTCTGTATCTCATGGCTTTCTATTGCATTTGTAATACAAACAGTACACCAGTGGGTCACAATTACCAATCAAAGCCTCTCCTCAACAGAGGGAATCAGAACATGCTAAGCTCCCTAATGTTGCATCTTCCTTTTGCTTGGACTGGTGGGTGCTTTGAACATTATACAGTACCAAGGGTCCAGAAGAACTAATTCTTCTACCTTGATGCAAACAAAACCTTTTCTTTTCTTTTTTTCTTCTTTTATAGTATCATTTTCCAGCTTTTGAATTTTATCTCTTAAGATCAGGATTCTTGTTCCAGCTTTCTTGTGCAAGTCTCTCTGTGACATGCAAATGCAATGCTTCATTTTGATTTTATCTGAAGTTTAGCTGGCATGGTTCTATTTAGATTCTTGACTTCACCTTTGATTGCATGATTAAGTTCTAAATTATTTGCTTCCTTGTCTCTTTGCCAGTACAGTAGCATCTAGATGTTAGCTCCAGTATCAGTACTCTTGCTTCAGCTTCCTTCCTTGTATCAGTGCAACAATGCAAATACAATGCTTCACTTGATCTGTTTAAAGTTTAGTTTGGCATCATTTCAGTTTTGAGTCTCATTTCAGCTTCAACAGGGAATGTTTATTGATTAAATTTCTATTCACTCTTATTCTTTTTTCATTTTGTTTTTGTTGCAACACACCACCCTACTCAAGTACTAATATTGTCTTTGTTTAACCAAAACATGAACACTTTTGATGGTCTCCCCTTGTGTCTGATCAGAGATGAGGTTTTTTCCTAGCATAATACTATTCTGTCGATTGCTTTGGCTGCCTGCAAGAGAGCAGAAAGACAAAAAAAAAACCCTGCAATTATAACTGAGAAAGAACAGTTTTAGGTTCATCTGAAAACCTGCCCTTTTGCTGCTGCTGGAGTTCCTCTGTGATGGTCCCAAACATTTGATTCTTCAAGAATTCTTGGAAGGGTCAACCAACTGAACTGACTGCTATCTTGATAGATCATAACATTTGTTAGATTGTTGCAAAAATAAGCCAAAATTGTGAGACAAATTAATGTTTTTGCACATTCTTAAATGTGCAGTAACAGAAGGAAAACAATGGAGAATGTATTATTTACCTCTATGAAGTTCCCACATATCTAGAAATCATTCTCTAAAAGATTTCCAATAGAAAATCCTATTCCTTGCTCTCATCAATCAATTTAGCTCATCATTGAAGATGTCATTCTTTATGGGGAAACTCCTGCCTTTTTTTTTTTTCTTTAATATTTTCATGACAGTGATATCATAAACATACATTTAATACATTGGCAATGTAATTAGCTGCTTTAGAAACCAGTGGTAACACCATCATCTTATTTTGATTTGTTTTTGCTGTAGAACTCTCATCATGTTACAGAAACCAAGATCTGTAAAAACATGCTTGGTTAATAAATAAATAAATATATATATATATATATATATTAATGACAGGGATCATTTTGCCTTTTGAGTGGATGATGATGATGATGGTGCCCTGGTTTTGATCATGAAAGGAACACAAAGTACTTGATATGGTAAGTTCATTGCGAGATGTTCATTTTGCCTAGTTTTGTAGGATTGCATTCAGTCAACCCTCTCGGTTGTTAAAAGAGTAGTTTGAATTGGGTTTTCTCTTTTCATCCACGCATTTGTATCATTGTAAAATGGAGGTCGCAGTGAGAGGTCGAAGAGGAAAAATAAAAGGAGAAAAATAAGGGAAAAAGAAGGGAGAAGCGTCCGCGCCCTTAAAAATCGGTTTTTTGGCTCCTCCGCAGCCTGTATCGACAGGGGAAGACTCCCAATTGGGGATTCCCTGTTTGGCATGCGCGAACCCATCAAGACCCAATCTTGGTGCGAGGAACGCGCTCCTAGGACGGGTTGGCATCGGCCTCCTGAGCTGGAGTCGGGAGATTTCGATCTGGTTGATCGTTGAGTTCCCTGCTCTTTGGTCCTGGAGTCGAAATTTCTGGAGGGGAAAGGGGGTTATCTGCGGCCAAGCTCGAAGGTCTCGTTGCTTGGAGATAAGGGGGGCTTCCGGATTCGTTGTCAAAATCTCTTCTTGCTTGAGGGCCTGAATCGATTTGTTTGTAGAATTTTAATCATCCGTTTCTTCTCGGGGGATTGAAAGAGAGTTTCAATCCCCCATGCAGAACTAGATCAAAAGTCCTTTTTTTTCTTGGGGGTGTTTCGGAATGGCAGAACAGCAATCGATCGAGCTCAAATTTAGGCTCTTTGATGGCACCGACATCGGCCCGAACAAGCATGATCCTTCCACCACCGTGGCATCTCTCAAAGAATTCATAATCGCTCGATGGCCGCTAGGTGACAGCTTGACCGTCCTGGTGTCTGTTTGTATATTGCTTTCCTTATTATAAATCTCTTTCTTTCTTCTCCGCATTAAATATTGTCGATTTGCGATTATGTTCAGGATTTAATTACTCTCGCTGGATGGTTTCTTTCTTAGACTAATTATTCCTTGCAGGTTTCTCAATTGGTAGATTTAAGTTAAGCTTTTGGGCACACACAATTCTCTTTTGATATTCAACTAAATGGTTGGTATCTTATAACTCATTGAGAGATTGTGTCTACATGATGAATGTTGTGGTGTTATATTATAATTTAAATGTAGACATCAGCGATAGTTTTCTTAATGATGTCTGCTTATAAACTGTCCTTTGTTCAACTGCTTTACAGAATCCTAAAAGGAGATAGTCAGCAGTTCTTTTTTTTTCTGCTTTTCTGTTTGTAATTGGTCTTGTGGCAGGTTCTTATTTGATTTCTGATACATGTGGGAGACATTACTACTTCTTGTGAATCGGTTAAACAACATCGTTTAGTGCTGTACATTTAGCCTTGAATATTTCCATACAAAATCATATGATTCTAGTTGCATTCTGTGGACACCAATCAAGTAATTTTAGAATAGATGCTCTTGTAGTTACATAATTAACTTACACAGAGCCAACTGTTGACTTGTTTTACATGTTAGATAAATATCTTTTCGATTCATTGGTATGAGAATTGCCATTAGCTGCTAAGGCTTTCTATTGCGTAAACTCTTCATTCAGTTGTTATGCTTTGAAGCATTCAACTTCGTGTATCGTTCTCGTTTCTTTTTCTTTTTTTTTCCTGCTAAACTTTACTACTGAAGATGGTTTTCCTTTTGGCTTTATTTGTAGACAAAGAAATTGCTCCAGGAACGATAAATGATGTGAAGCTCATAAACGCGGGAAAAATACTGGACAACAACCAGACTGTTGCTGAGTCCACGGTGTCAGTCGGCGGGCTTCCTGGTGGGGTAATCACTATGCATGTTGTGGTTCGGCCTCCTGTGTTTGACAAAAACAATGGTATTTCATTTGATTCCTAACTGCATTTGACAAAAACAATGATGCTTTACTCCACAATATATATCATGTTGGTAGTTTAAGCTTTTATTATATATATAATAATATAAAGTGACAATGCATTCTCCGTGCGGACCACTTCTGTTGCTCATTGTAAATTATGCTTGAGTTTGATTATCATCACAATGTGATGCTGATTGCTGATTGTTGCTCTATGTATTCATTATCCAACACTTAAGATCTATTTGCCAGTTTAGACTGTATGTCATACCGGTGGATCCAATGTCTTCTATACCACCATGGTATTTCTCATTGTTTAAAATTGTGACTTTCGTTGTGCCCTGGTTTTGATCATGAAAGGAACACAAAGTACTTGATATGGTAAGTTCATTGCGAGATGTTCATTTTGCCTAGTTTTGTAGGATTGCATTCAGTCAACCCTCTCGGTTGTTAAAAGAGTAGTTTGAATTGGGTTTTCTCTTTTCATCCACGCATTTGTATCATTGTAAAATGGAGGTCGCAGTGAGAGGTCGAAGAGGAAAAATAAAAGGAGAAAAATAAGGGAAAAAGAAGGGAGAAGCGTCCGCGCCCTTAAAAATCGGTTTTTTGGCTCCTCCGCAGCCTGTATCGACAGGGGAAGACTCCCAATTGGGGATTCCCTGTTTGGCATGCGCGAACCCATCAAGACCCAATCTTGGTGCGAGGAACGCGCTCCTAGGACGGGTTGGCATCGGCCTCCTGAGCTGGAGTCGGGAGATTTCGATCTGGTTGATCGTTGAGTTCCCTGCTCTTTGGTCCTGGAGTCGAAATTTCTGGAGGGGAAAGGGGGTTATCTGCGGCCAAGCTCGAAGGTCTCGTTGCTTGGAGATAAGGGGGGCTTCCGGATTCGTTGTCAAAATCTCTTCTTGCTTGAGGGCCTGAATCGATTTGTTTGTAGAATTTTAATCATCCGTTTCTTCTCGGGGGATTGAAAGAGAGTTTCAATCCCCCATGCAGAACTAGATCAAAAGTCCTTTTTTTTCTTGGGGGTGTTTCGGAATGGCAGAACAGCAATCGATCGAGCTCAAATTTAGGCTCTTTGATGGCACCGACATCGGCCCGAACAAGCATGATCCTTCCACCACCGTGGCATCTCTCAAAGAATTCATAATCGCTCGATGGCCGCTAGGTGACAGCTTGACCGTCCTGGTGTCTGTTTGTATATTGCTTTCCTTATTATAAATCTCTTTCTTTCTTCTCCGCATTAAATATTGTCGATTTGCGATTATGTTCAGGATTTAATTACTCTCGCTGGATGGTTTCTTTCTTAGACTAATTATTCCTTGCAGGTTTCTCAATTGGTAGATTTAAGTTAAGCTTTTGGGCACACACAATTCTCTTTTGATATTCAACTAAATGGTTGGTATCTTATAACTCATTGAGAGATTGTGTCTACATGATGAATGTTGTGGTGTTATATTATAATTTAAATGTAGACATCAGCGATAGTTTTCTTAATGATGTCTGCTTATAAACTGTCCTTTGTTCAACTGCTTTACAGAATCCTAAAAGGAGATAGTCAGCAGTTCTTTTTTTTTCTGCTTTTCTGTTTGTAATTGGTCTTGTGGCAGGTTCTTATTTGATTTCTGATACATGTGGGAGACATTACTACTTCTTGTGAATCGGTTAAACAACATCGTTTAGTGCTGTACATTTAGCCTTGAATATTTCCATACAAAATCATATGATTCTAGTTGCATTCTGTGGACACCAATCAAGTAATTTTAGAATAGATGCTCTTGTAGTTACATAATTAACTTACACAGAGCCAACTGTTGACTTGTTTTACATGTTAGATAAATATCTTTTCGATTCATTGGTATGAGAATTGCCATTAGCTGCTAAGGCTTTCTATTGCGTAAACTCTTCATTCAGTTGTTATGCTTTGAAGCATTCAACTTCGTGTATCGTTCTCGTTTCTTTTTCTTTTTTTTTCCTGCTAAACTTTACTACTGAAGATGGTTTTCCTTTTGGCTTTATTTGTAGACAAAGAAATTGCTCCAGGAACGATAAATGATGTGAAGCTCATAAACGCGGGAAAAATACTGGACAACAACCAGACTGTTGCTGAGTCCACGGTGTCAGTCGGCGGGCTTCCTGGTGGGGTAATCACTATGCATGTTGTGGTTCGGCCTCCTGTGTTTGACAAAAGCAATGGTATTTCATTTGATTCCTATCTGCATTTGACAAAAACAATGATGCTTTATTCCACAATATATATCATGTTGGTAGTTTAAGGTTTTATTATATATATAATAATATAAAGTGACAATGCATTCTCCATGCGGACCACTTCTGTTGCTCATTGTAAATTATGCTTGAGTTTGATTATCATCACAATGTGATGCTGATTGCTGATTGTTGCTCTATGTATTCATTATCCAACACTTAAGATCTATTTGCCAGTTTAGACTGTATGTCATACCGGTGGATCGAATGTCTTCTATACCACCATGGTATTTCTCATTGTTTAAAATTGTGACTTTCGTTTGTCCATAAAAAACAAAGTGATTGTGACTGCATCTTCTGGACTGTGGATTATGCTCTTACTTTAGCCACAAGTTTGGAATTTTGAATCACTGTCATGCTTTTAATTGATAATTTGACTTAGTTTGACCAGATGTTAATTCATAACACTGTCAACTTGCTGGAGTCAGGCACTACCCAGCCGACAGGACCAGGTAGCTGCTCACAGCTCTACTGTTCTTCTTCTTGTGTGTGTTGTTGGGGCAAATAGCTCCCTAGATTTGTTTTATGCGGTTGCATCGTGGAGCTATATTAGTGTCCATGGCCTGCCCTAGTAGCATGACTTGAGCTGGATACGACCCCTTTGAACTGGGTGGTCTGGCTCCTATATCTGCTTAGCTGAGCTTGAAGAGTGGTCATTTGGGTTTAAAATCCTAGAACCTGTCCAGGCTTTGTAAGAGAGAAAGAATAGATACCATAAGAGCAGTAGATTGCTCTCTTAATCAATGATCTCTCTTTCCTTTTCTTTATCGTGGATGCTTGTGAGCTTTATTTAAATAAACATGGAAGGACACTTCTTATTAGATAAACTAGTGACTGTGAGCTTCTTTTATTGCACTTGTATTTTGTGCATCTAAGAGCAGTTGGTGCTACTGATCGCATGCACATTGTCCGACTACATAAATAGGAAACAGGCGAACAGGTGGGCTCTTTAGTTATGCATTGCTGACACTCTGAGCAGTGAAGTCGGCTCACCTGAAATAGTCATTGGCCATGAGCTTTTTCAAGGAAATACCAGAGGTCATCTAATATATTATATGTGTTAACCTCCATTTTGAGAACTAGCTGCCATTATAGTGTCATGTATAAATCATGACCCTAGTGACACATAATCGTGTTTATTCTTCCCGGACTGACTTCTGAAGTCCAAGATACTTCAGATCTTGTGAATGGCATTGCTACCATAGGACATTCTAGTAGGTGCTAGTTCTATGAAATTGTCATCTTTGTATATCTGTAATGCTGGTGATGCTTCTTTCAGTGCTTCATTCGGCAAATACTCATGTTATCACTTTTATAGCTCATAGCTCAAAATGTGCCCCAAATGGATAATTCTATCTATTTTACTGGATATATTTTGTAGAATTTTTTCAAGTATACTTGTCAGGAGTTATTTCCTTTATGCATTACTATTGACGACGTGTTCTAAATGTGTTCTAAATGTATACATGCTCATTCGTAGTCTTATCATACAAATCTGTGTTCCAGCACTGATATGGTTCTTCTTTACAGAGAAAAAGCAAGTCAAATCCCCAAAGCATAACAGATGTGGCTGCTCAATCCTCTGACTCAACAAATTGCTATATTTTGGATCTCTTTTGTTCAGCTCACTTTGTGCTCGAATCTTAGCTTAACGTTTAGCTGGCCGTGGAATCAAATTTAACAGCTCTGGTTTGGATCTCTTCGGCTTGTCTCGAGCGAACAACGGTCCCTAACAATGCGGAGGAAAGTCGACAAAATCTTTTGTAAACATGCAACATTAATGGTTGTATAAATTGGAGTCTGAAACAGGGCCATTTGTTGCTACTTTGCTATGAAGATAGTATGATTGGGTGATTCTTTCCACGATTTGTTCTGTTCATTTGAGTCACTATGTTTGATAATATTACATGTCTTAAAATGGAAGCAAGCTAAAGTCTATAGGTTTTGGGACAAATCAACAACTCAAATGGAATACTTGGCAACCAAGAAACAGTGTCCATGAATTGTTTGTCCTGCCCACCTTAACACTTGATTGTTGATGTAATGTCAAATCTTGCCATGCATTTGCTATTTTACATCACCCCTTAGATGATTATTAATAATCAATCATCAAGTCTTTTAAGTGTATATATCCTTCATTTCCACTTTCTCTTTCCCATTGTGTAAGTAATCAAGAGAGATGTAATATGCAGTAGCAACTTGCACAAGCCTATGTTGCTGCAGGATCATCCTACTATTTAGTCTTGAGTGCATTCAGATCACCTTCTCTCTCTCTCTCTCTATATATATATTTACTAGTTAGTATGGACACTTTCTCTAAGAACAAAAAGAGAAGATAATCCCATCTTCTTTAACTTTATTTATTTTACATTTTTGGCTTTTCTACTGTGATTAAAGCATATGAAGAAGCTTCAGAAATTAGATGAGTCATAAATGAAGTCCTTTCAGCATGCATATTTCTGCACTCATCCACTCTTATCATCTTCATGAACATTACTTTCATCTTACTTACCCCTCCCTTGCTAATGAACTCACACTTGGGCTCATATCTGATGATTCAAAGTCATTGAAGTGGTGAAAGCAGAATATGATTGAAGGAGTTTTACTAGCTAAGATGAGCTGATAGATGCATCATCATACGACATCGATCACATACAGAAACTGGAGAGAAGCGTGTGGGTTGTACTTGCGATTTCTTATTTATTTCCACGTCGTAGTAGTACGTGGATATGGAGGATTAGTATGACGTATTATCGTACATGGCTTCACCATCGTGGCGGTGGTGGTGGAGCAGGTGTCCCAGGATGGCCATGAGGAGGACCGAAGGGGCCGGGAGGTGGTGGTGGTGGCGGAGGGCCAGGAGGAGGCGAAAAGAGCCAGAGAGGTGGTGGTGGACCATACTGTGCATGAGGCGGCGGCGGCGGCGGCATGAAGGGAGGAGGAGGAGGCGGCGCATCTAGCCACGGCGGAGGAGGAGGTGGTGGAAGATCGGGAGGCTGCCGCCCTCTGCGGAAGAAAGGGCCACCGGGGTGACGGTGGGGGTACATCTTCTTCCTCCTCTCTCTCTCTCTCTCTCTCTCCCTGCGTCCTCTCGGTGGAGGAGAACTCAGAATAAATAGGCTCAATCGGCTCTCCGGAATGGACGAGAAGGTGGTGGTTTCCCGAACTCACAGTCAAAGCTACCGTTCAAAAGAAGAGAAAGGCTCCGTGAGATCACTGTAAGAAATTTCGATCACTGCTTTAAAATATTGTTAGATTTCATTCTTAAATTTTAAATTAAAAAAATTATTTTTTTGATGATTCTATATAAAATCAAGGTCTGCCGTACCGAAGTGTACCGCCCGGTATGAGCGATATGTACCGGTCCGATAGGTTACCGATACGCGGACCGTTCGCTACCGAACGGTACATACCAGTTTCGACTATAGTACGATAGCACTGTACTGTAGCACTATAGAAGTGCACTATAGCACTGCTACAGTATTTGGTACACTTGAGTATATCGTTCGATACACCTGAGTGTACCGCTTGGTACACCTATACCGTATCGCACCGAGCTCAAATCGAAACACTGATATGGTACGATATTACGAATCTTTTATATTTATTTATTTATTTATTTATATATATATATATATATACTTAAAATGGTTTCTTTTTGTTGTATTATAGACATCCACTCCCATTCAGCTTTGAAGGCTGTCACTTCAGCGTGAGAATATATCTTCCACCACGGAGAATTGAGGCGGCCAACTCAGGATGAGGACACTCTTCGCTGTGGAGATAAGACATGTCTCTCTCCATTTATTTCCTCGTTCTCACCTACCCCTCACTGTGTCTCCCGTACTTTTGTTGGATTTAGTCGTCATCATATGATCATATTGCTTCGAGTTCCCAACAATTGATCATCTTGCTGGTCCATAGCTTAAGGGTTCTTACACAGGCTAAGAACTGTCATATTGATCCGAGATTGTGGTTTTTGTACCTCTCGAATAGCGTCTGTAATCTGCCGATGCTCGTTGTTTGGATGATAAAAGCAATAAAAACGTAATGTTAGAAGCTCAGTGGTCAGCTGCAATGACAGGAATATTGATCGATCCATCCTTGAATTGTGGATGAAGAAGAAACGTAATTCTAAAAGGGAACAGCAACTTACACAATCAAACTATTATAGCACAAAGGTAACAACTACATCATGTCTTACAAAGACGAGGCAGGCGACATGGATAGATGATCGATTTATGTTAAGTTCATCCGCAACATGAACAGCTGCAGAGACTTTATTTTGACCCTTAGAACATGGACACTCGCACGATCATAGTCAGGCGACACTTCAAGGAGGTGGCGGGCCATGTCGGCCAGGAGGAGGAGGCGCGAAGGGGCCTGGAGGTGGTGGCAGTGGAGGGCCGCCGGGTGGAGGTGGGAAGAGCCCAGGAGGTGGCTGCGGCGGTGGCGGTGACGGTGGTGCAAAGGGAGGTGGAGGACCGGGAGCCGGCGGTCCCCTGGGCGGGTCAGGACCTCCGGGTCCTGGACCATGCGGGTGGTGGTGGTGATCGTGCATCTTGTGGTTCTTCTTGTTCCTTGTAGAGATGGAGTCTGAATGGTTATATAGACTGCAGACTGGACCGGAAGGTGGGATTTCCGTCAAACCTACGAGTCATGGCTATCTTCTCAGTGAAGCAAAAGTTTGCGGCTTGCTTCGTCTGTATGTCTTCTGATGTCGGTCAATAAACGCAACTGGATATGACAACTTTGTCAAACATCGTCAATCGATACGATTGTGATCGACACCAATTCCAAAAGTCTTCTTGAGATAGGAAGCATTTTACTCGGTTACGTCTCTTGGTGCACGGAGAAATCTATTGGGAAGAAGGCCAGTGACGATGATGTTGATGATATGAAGACGAAGAGAATCCAACTTGAGATAGCTCTATGTGCTCACTATAATGATCATCATCTTTATCTCACAGCATTGCTTATGGATCCATGATGATGATTATTACACTAAATAGATAAAAAAAAGTCAGAGGTCCATAATGCACACCATATTGGAAGATATCAAATATACAGGCATAAATGACAGACTCGCCACTCCCATTACCCTAATTAGTTTTTGGTCACTATCAGGTCCTGCATAAACTACTGTTTAGTTTACATTGAAGTTTAATACCCCATGCATGCTTAGAACCAAAACCAAGAGAGGAATGAAGGAGTGCATCACACATCTTGGCCATACTTGGTATTTACTTCTGCCATGGATAAGGGGAATTAGATTTAATCAGCATCCTCTGCAGTGAAATCAGGCTCTGGTGGTTTTTGCAATCTCACCAACTCCATGACACTTCTGTTCCGGAGTCGATGAACGCTGCGGAGGGCATTTACTGCAAATTGTGATGCGTAGATGGCGGCACGTAGGCTTGATGTGCCTCTGACCAAGTTCTTCCTGAGTCCTGCCTCTTCTTCCTTCCGTCGGAGTTCTGCTATCTTCCGCTTGGTGTAGCGCCGCCATGCAGCTTGGATAAAGCAAGCAGCCCAGGTCCTCCACTGCGGCGAATAGAAGCGAAATGTATGCTGCACTTGTCTGCTATGGAGGCGCCTGAACTGGCTTGCCACAAATTTTAATTCATCGGCATTTAATGCGAAAGCTTCGACCTCCTTCAAGGCTTTCACTGTCCTAGTGGAAGTTGGCAGATTACCACCGGACTTTGGATCCAAAGCCCAGGTCAACAACTCTTCACCACAGAAATCACGTTCTTTCAAAAGAATTCGATTGAAAAACCCACTTCTTCCACCATCGGTGGTTATACTCTCCAAGCGTCCTCGGATGATGAAGAGCATCTCATCTACAGGATCACCCTCCCTCAAGATATAAGTATTCTCTGTATAAAGAGTAGGTTTTAGCCGTTCACAAATCGCATCTAGCAAACGCTCATCCATGTTCTCGAACAGAGGGACCTGCACACCAGAGAGCCTACAAAATTCCAGATATCTGAATGATAAAGAAAGTACTGATGATCAGACAGACAAACCTACCCTCGTCACCAAAGCTAAACAGAGATGACGTTTGATATCCCGCCTAAGGTCCTTGGGAAGGCTCTGAACCAGACCTTCTTCATCCACTCCTCTCGTCTCCAACCACTTATACTGATCATATCGTCTAACTCGTTCCCTGAGTTCTGATGGTAACATCCGGTGGTGCATCCACTGCTCCGAGTCACGTCTTTTAACTCTCATCTCTTCAAGTCGTATTGTTATCGACTGAAGATATGTCTGAAATGATAGTAGAAAGTACAGATAATAAGTGTCCATTTAACTGAGAGCCGCTGAAACAGAGATGATTGTCACAAAACAAAAAGCCATTTATAAAGAAACATCAACGTCGCCAACTTTACCTGCATGTTACCTATAAGGAGGGCAAAAAGAATGAGTCCAAGCACAGCAATTGCGATTGAGAAGATAACCTCCTCCAGAAAAGTACTTGTTTGCAGCCCTTGGCCAAGGGTACTGTAGGCAAGTATGAATGGTAAACATTACATAGCAGAATACTAGAAAATTCAAGGCAATTTCTATGTGCCGATGTAAAAGAAAATCATTACCTCAGATTCTGCAAACCCCACCAGAAACAATAAGCAAGTTTGGAAAAGAACTTTCTTGATGCAACAACACCAGAGGTCAAAGACTGTGCAAAGATTCCAAAATTGAAGGACTGATTATTATCATCAGGTGAACAGTATTTCAGAAGATCCTGTCCACTGGCATTCTTCCATTTGTCATAACCATCAAGATGCTCATTACCACAATACAAGTAATTTACGTTACAGACAGTGCTGTTATTCTTACAAGCTGAATGCCAACAATCATCTTCACGCTTAACAGACAACAAGTACCAGCAAGCACCAACTATCTGCACAAATGCTAATAACTACAATGAGAACAACAATTATTCATGTAATATAAATACCAAATAGTCCAAATTTATATAAGACCTAGAAATATCAGACCGAATGTGTTTCTCAACCCGACTCTTCAAATTCAAGATTTACCGAGCCCTTAGAAAATGGGCCCACGCTCAACATGTTATAACCATAGGCATAATTCCAAGATCTGACCTAGACCGACATACATCCTGAGGCTCTTGATACAGCCACCAGACAGGCCAACCATCACCAATTACCAATTTCAAGGAAACACAAAGAACTAACTAATCAGTATATAGTCACAAATTTAGATTAGTTGTCATAGAAGTATCAACACTAAATCCCCAATATGGTTAGAGACAAACAATCTATGATTTTGATGGATATTAGAAAACTAATACAGAAGCAAGAAAGACAAACTGCTGTCAAACTCAATCCAGCATGAAAATAAGAAAAGCCTATACTATTAAAAATAGTTGCCTATGTCCAACCAAAGAACAAACAAGTAACAGGTTATGCGTAAGAATATAGAGAGCAAGGATTGAAATATAGTACCGTACCAGAGTTTCGACATTCGCTCAGTATGGTACGGTACTTTTGTATACTGAGCGGTATACCGTTCGGTATATATATATATATATATACATATATATATATATACATAATTACTGGTAACTCCTTGTACCTTGGAAATTAAATCCTCAGACTTAAGACTAAATCAAGGATACTTCTTGGTACCTGTAATTGTAGATAATTGTTGGATTAAGTGCTCTCTATGAAGGTCTTCAATTTCGAATAATATCGCATATATGTATATATATATGTATATATATATGTACATATATATACATACATACATATATACATATATATACATACATATATATATACATATATATACATACATGGGCGATATTATTCGAAATTGAAGACCTTCATAGAGAGCACTTAATCCAACAATTATCTACAATTACAGGTACCAAGAAGTATCCTTGATTTAGTCTTAAGTCTGAGGATTTAATTTCCAAGGTACAAGGAGTTACCAGTAATATGCCAGCAAGATAGTTGGCCATTGACACTGATCCGTCGTCGAGGCTTCTTCTCCCAGCGCGGATGAGGAGAAGTTGCCGACGATGCCTCGTTTCTTCTGCTCATTTTCTTCTCCCCGCGAAGCCTCGACGGTTTCTTCTCCCCACGACTTCTTCTCCCCGCACGGATGGGGAGAAGTTGCCGACGATGCCTCGGCTTCATCGACTTCTTCTCCCAGGTCCTCCACTGCTCGCGGAGAGTAACCAACTTCTCGCTCATCATGTTCGCTACCGCACTCCTCCTGAGTGACTCCAACAGCATGAGAGCGAGTATACACTTGCAGCCCACCTGCGGCTGCTTAGGGCAAGGGTCCGACTTGCCCCGTCTTGCTTGATTCGCCACGATGCTTTGCCATGGCGAGATTGCAAAGTTCCTTCGGTGCTTGCTTGAATTGCTTGCCGGCTCTAATACCACAATGCCACGGATTTAGCTGGAATTGCCTAAGCCGTGAGGCACCCTTGCGGCAAAGACGCGAACTTAACTTGAGTTGCCTAAGTCGCGAAGCGCCCTTGCGCTAACTTCTCGAACTTAGCTGGGATTGCCTAAGTCATGACGCGCCCTTGCGATATGCATCCGCAAAGGGTTAGCCAATTTGCAACCTCACTCAAGTCCCGAAGGACCTGTAAAAGAGAAAGTTGATTAGTTCAAAAACGAGCGGCAGACAAGTCCCGACGTCTCACAGAAAAGGAAGCTTTACAAGCAATTCAGCGAGCACCTTGCATGCATAAGAGAAAAGAGGGGAGGGAGGAAAACAAGGACTTTAGAAGGTAGAACGAACAATTGCAAGTCCACAAACAACTGCTCACCGGGTGTCGGGCGCAAAGGCAAGTTCCCATCAAGTTAACGTGCGAACTTGTGAAGATTGTTCAACGCCCGACAATATACTGAAGCCCCATCCAACCTTGTGCCACCCAAGGGGTTCCAGAGTGCTGAGATGGCTGACGTTTCACGTGCAGCTGCGACTTGTAGAAAACAAGTCGTGGCACGCGAAAACAGAGTCATTTTGGGGAAGTTCGACTCGGCGCGGCGAGCGGTCGCACTGCAGCGCTGCAACCTGGTCGAACATACATTTTTACAAGAAAAAACACACAAAACCAAGGCAAAGCAGGCTGCCATATCTCTGTACAAGCATGCAAAAACGACGAACGGTTCGTTGAACGAAGTTGTTGCGGATGCGCGACGACCATTCGTGATAGTACGCTACCTCGACGACGTCGCCTTAGATGAGGAGAAGAACATGGTCT
The DNA here is from genome assembly GCA_001649415.1 of Musa itinerans. Classification (NCBI taxonomy): domain Eukaryota; kingdom Viridiplantae; phylum Streptophyta; class Magnoliopsida; order Zingiberales; family Musaceae; genus Musa; species Musa itinerans. The sequence continues at coordinate 139,141 of LVTN01000630.1, read as the reverse complement.
TTTTCATCTCCTCATCTGCGGTGTTCAACGAAGAAGGCGGCGAAGACGTTGAAGGCCGCAAACGTCTCCGGCCTTCGGCGAAGAAGCCGCAGAATCGCAGATAAGGCGACGAAGGAGACCACCTCTTCCGTTGCTCTAGCCGTCGCTTGGCTGTTACCTCCTGGATCGGGATCGTCGAGGGAGGGTGGTGCCGGATCGGACGCGTTGAGGTTCTCCCAATTCTTCCTCTTCTTCTCTCTTTTCTTCGAACGCTCTCTCGTTCTTCTTCTCTCTCGACGCTTCTTCTTCCCTCGTCATAGCCAGGTTGATACCGCCCAGTAGCAGGCGGTCACGGTCAAAATTTTGGCCGTTACTGCCCGATACAGCCCCATAGTCCGATACGTGGCTATATCAAGCGTTCCGCCCGGTACGGGTGGTATCATTCAAAATTTAAAACTTTGCTTTGTACCACACAAACACATCAAACACCCACAGTAAATAGCATGCAGTGAGATCTCAATCTAATGCCAAACAATCTAAAGTATTAATTAGTTGTCTACCACTGCCAACTCTTGGTTAGGAGAATTTAGAAGCTCACACTATGGCTATGACATATATCATGTTAGTTATGCACCAGAATTCATCAAGAGAAATTCATAACCACCTATTATCTCCTTTAGGCATGATCTCTTGGTTATTCTACAAAAGGAATCAACAGGAGAAATAATATGTCATTAGTTAATTGGTTAGTTAAAAAGAAAAGGAAAAGGATACTCACATGACAAGCTAGCATATACCACAATAGATAGTATGCAGCACCAGCCCAAGCACTTTCCGCAAAGACACCAGCTGTCCTTTTCAGTTCTGATGTTAAAGGAAGAATGCGAAGTAATCTAGGAATATACTGTAGAAGAACAATGGCCAACAATGCATTCTTTGTGGCCGATACATCAGAACCTTTAGATCTTTGAAGAAACCTCCAAACTACAATCTGCATGCAATTATTGAAACTGAATTCATCTTGCATAATGATATGAAAACCAACACCAAAAAAGATAGAGCTATTAATAGATAGAACAAGCACAAATAAGCAACAAAGAAGTTCAATAACCAAAGAGTAAACTGACACAAATGGGGAGCAAAAACAGTCTTTGTGAAATAAACCAAAATAAAAGGAAATCCTTTCAAGTTTACTCTCATATACAAAGCAAGAAACTAAAGATATATGCTTATATAATAAACACACACATGGACAGAAGAGAACTGGGATACACCAAGATGTATGACGGACTGTTTTATTTTTATTTTTTTTGAATAACTTTGACTAGTTTAAAGTGTCTTTTGAAAGTTTCGTAAGTTGTCATATGACAACATATCCTAAAATCCTATATTAGTTATTAAGATTGCCCAAGAAGAGAATATTAAGAAACCAAACTAAAGGAAGAAGACCCTCATACTTTTGATTGAAGATTTTAAAGAAAAGAAACAAGATACCTTTTGGGCTTGATTGAAAATTTCAAGGGTTTTAATAAGATTTTACCCTATAAGAAAATTGATGTGCCTTAGTGGGAGTTATTGTATTCTTTCTTATTTTTATATTTTTTATATTTTTTCTTTGTGCTTGGAGTCTATAAAAAGGGGAAAAGGGATTATAACTAAAACATCATAAAATAAATGAATAAAAACATGTTTTCACACATTATCTCACACATTATCTATGAGCGGTATGAGACTATATTTGTTTTTCGATATATGATTTCATCATTCACGTGTGATACATGAGGAGATATGAGGCTTCATCATCGGTGTTTTCTCCTTGAGATAGAACAAATCTAGTAATTATCTTTTTTTTTTTCTTTTTACTCTATTATCTTTCTTTCCTCTCTCGTTTCCTTTCTCTATTCTCACAACTACAAGAAAAACTTCCTCTATTCATCGCGAACTTGTTCAACGTCAAAGTATCACAATAGACCCTCAATACTTCTTATCCAAAAATCAATGAAACACAGATCAAAATCAACATTGTTAAATATAATCAAGAATGCCTAGCTTGCAAAGAAACAATTTTTTTATCATTCATATCATCTCCTACTTGTCCATCATGCCATATCAAAATAAAAGATACCAATGGTATGATAAACTACCTTGATTTGTCATTTACAACCAACCAAACAAATTTTTTTTCTCTCAAATATATGCTTTAAGATGTAGAGATTATGAACAATTGTTTGGATTCACAAATTACATGGTTTATATTTTACTTCCAACTTTTTTAATTTGATTTATTCTTTAAAAAAATGTGAAGGAACAATTTTCAATATAGTGAAGAAGCAAAAGAACCATAAATGAAATCCATGATTAAGCTATCAAACACACTATGTGTAATCAACAATGAAAGCTAGAATAAACAATATAAGATAAAATAGATGGAGGAAAACATTTTTCAGCAAAGTAATTGTGAATGAAGAGCTTTATAACTTCTATACAATAAATATCTAGCTGAATACATAAGTGTTCAACACACCTGTGGAAGTGGTAGCACCGAAAGAAAGTCAACAACAAAGTTGCTCCTTAGGTACTGCTTTGCAATCTGTGTAGGGTCAATAACAAGTTCACCTCTGCCAAAAACCCGGGTTGATGGAGCAATGTAAGCAGTGCGGAATTGAAGAGCCATTCGAATAAGATAGAAAAAATCAATGATTGTTCGCAATGTAGTTGATACAACTGCTAGCTTTCGGTCTATACCAAGACATAATGATTTTTCATTTTCATCTTTGATGGGAAGATAATAAAATAATGGATCCACTGATACTGCAAGAATACATGATATTACAAAAAGCCTGTTCATATGGATAAGAAATTTGTCTTGAGGATCAAAAATTTTCTTCTCAGATACTTTCAGATCTTCTGGAAAAACTTCCTTGGAAGCACCGAACCGAAGAGATCGACCTAGCAACTTAAATCCTTCAGATCCCTTTCTCAACCCTCCCTTGGAGGATTTTGCCGAGCTCTTTGATCCTCGACTAAGTCCCTCAACATTGAATGCACATCTATTCATTCTGCCAGTGTCAGAAGTACAGGAAAATGTAGGGCTTGATTCTTCCAGCCTATGAAGAAAAATCACAACATGAACAGTGGTAAAATGTAAATTCAGTAGAACAAAGAAAAAGAACATAGTAATTTAATGTTCTATAACAAGTTCACGCTGTCAAGTTGCATTAGAAAGTTTCAACTAAGAATTCATGGTTTGCTAAAGGAAACATTTTTCAGCACAAATGCACCTAGCCAGAGAACTTGTGGCCCCTTTATAGAGACATTGTATATATTCACCTCCTCACACAATCAATTCTCTAAATCCAGGTTTTAACTCTAAGTCCACTACTAGTTTCAATGATCTACATGGTAGCAGGATATCGGGAGGCATACTGCCATGCCATCTGGTATTAGTTGAAAAAAATTATTAAACAGATAAATACAAACCCAAACTATATGATCCAATACCAATCCTTGCTCAAATCAATACCGGTCCACGTACTGACTGGTATTTGATAACATGATCCAAGCCATGGAAATTATCATGGAATTCTAACCATGTTTAGGACCTAAACTATAGGTGAGTTTATAATCCAAAAATAATCTGTTTTCCTCTTCCATTTCACAAGAAAACCACTGAGTCATTATCCAGAATTATGAATTCAAGATGGCTTGCACTGTAGTTTATAAAGCTTAACCCTGTATGTTGCACATTACTGTACAAAATAATGTTTCTATGGGAAGTGTGAGAACTCTCTATAAATGAAGAATAAACAAAAGAAAAATGAACAGTAAGCATATAACCTCTAGAGAGAATGCCCTAAGATAACATTTTGACATGAAAATCTATCTAAATCAGATCCACTTTTAGTAAAAATAAAAAATATAACATACTTTTTGTTAATGGAGTAATGCAATATTAGATGGAAAAGAAATGGCTAATTAATAATGCAATATTAGATGGAAAAGAAACGGCCAATTAATATACAAATTGGCAAAAAGGCTTCAAGTAACAAAAGATATTGTAAAATAGGTATACAATGATACAAACATTTAAAATTAGGCAACTTGTCAATAAACACACCTCACAAATTTCTCTTTCTGGCCATCCATATATTGTGCTTTGTGACCACAGTCAAGCATCTTGTATATCTTGTACCACGAAAACTACAAACTGTTGGCTATCATGACCTGCTCAATTATAGGATGTTGTAATCCAAGAACCAACCTGAGCACAAACAAAGAAAATACCAAGATCATGTGAGGCACCTACACAGAAAAGCAATTAGCCTTGTCAACCACAAAAAAACATAACCTACAAAGAGAAAATTGAAGTTTATAATACTAATAAGATGCCAAGATTTGCCTCATTATTCTATGTGAAGCCTCATTATTGGTTTACATATTTCAGAAATAGGATAGGATAAGATAGTTTTCCCAACATAAATGAGAAGACGCTTTGCATGACCATGCATCATCTAGCAGAAAGAAAAAGTAAGCCACTGGACTGGACAACTAAGTACAAGAATCCAAAGAAATATAATTTTAGATTCAGATTAATTGAAGTGCCAAACTTCAACTTCAATGTACGTGCATATATTACATAAACACAAGAATATGCATATACTTCTTAAAGGAATTGAATGGTAATGAGACAATATCATAAGTTGGCAAAAATTTTATTTGAAATATATTAGACATGTTGTCTTCATAATCGTGTTTAGCAGCTACAATCTATTGCAGTCAAGCATGTTTGCATATATACAACAAAAGAAGTTGCAGGATACACAAAGGAATAGCACCAAAAGCTTGCTGTAACAGTAATCTTTGTAGGGTTGAATTTTTTTACTTAATTTATTCTGAATCAAATTGTAAATGTGGATGGTTCTTTTTTTCTCTCAAAGATCGATGCACTTGGTTTGTGAAAGAAATAAATTTCAAATTTTCTTTTTCTGTGGTGTGGTCGTCACAGTATACAATCAACTAATCAAGTGCCTAAATAACCTCCTAGAAATCAGAGCAACACTAGGTGTACCACTCTGCAACAAGTTTCATGAGTTCTCAGGCCACTGCTCACAAAAACTTGATTCAACATGCTACTGACATCTAAAACTATGGGTCTTATTACAAGATATAACTGGATTGTGCTTATCACGAATCGGATCAGTAATAGTGCAAACTGACAAATAATGGATTTAAGTTTAACCATCAAAATCTTTTATCTTTAGGGTTAAAGATCTTTTGACAAGCAGCCACCACACGATGCCACATGGGTGGTGTCACTTCATCACTAAATATGGAAAGGAGGTCAGAAAAAATTGAACAACCTGTTAGATTATGTGGTCCTATCTAATTAGATAAGATATATTATAGATTTGATTAGATTTTGGTTATAGTTATCAGCTAATATAAAGGAAGTCCAATTATGATAGAATTTTTTAGGAGATGACCTTGATATGAGAGACTTTCCTAATTACCATCCTAAACCCTCTGCTCTCGCCTATAAAAGGACATGACCTCCTAAGGACAAAACACCAAAAATTAAAATTACTGTTCTATTATCAATCTCTCTTAGTGCCTATTTCGTCGCTCATAGTGGTCCTGTGAAGGATTAGGAAGAGAGGAGAACGCGAGTCTAATTCTCCTTACAAATTGATATCGCTATAGTTTTCAGGTTCGACGGTAGTATATTTACAAATCAGATAAAGATTTTCTGAATGACATCCAAAGATACGTAATTTTGATATATCGTTATTTGATTTATATTTTGATATTAAAATTTTTCGTAAAATAGTAGCATAATTGCAGTTTTTATACTAACACAGACAACATGAAAGAAAGTGTGCTGGCATTTTATGTAGTGTGGTAATTCACAATGATGTGCCAGCAACACATTATATCACTAGCTAAAGCAAGAATATTTCCTTCCTCATCTTTTTGTTTAACATAGATTATAATCATTAGTTTTACATTTAACATAGATTATAATCATTAGTTTTACAGTATATTGGAAATAACTGATTTTCTTAATAAAAAGTAAAAAAACCCAAAAACTAAATCGCAAGTTCTGTAAGGTTGAAACTAAGGTTTTCGGTACAAAGTCTCTGGTGGTCCGGATGCAATTGTTCGTGGCATGCTAAAGTGTAGAATAACGATTTCAATCCAAAATTTCAACCAACCAACGAAAACCCACATTAATAGATGCCTAAAACACAAAAACCTAATCGTTCAACGAGCAAATTAAGGCACGAAGTTTGAGAACCAAGATTAAATTCTAGAATACAAGTATTAACAGTAAGATTTGACGGCCGAAAAGAAAAGGATTGGAAGGCGGTGATCGCGAGGATTACCTGGAGAAGCTTAGAGAGGATATAAGGGCTTTCTTGATTTTACTCAAGAGGGGAACCAACTGAAGAAGATCTCGCACTTTCCACCAGCAAGGAGTGGAACTTGGAGCACCGGGAAACAGAAGCCGCGAAGCTAGGAAATGGCAGTCCGATGAGGCCGACGAGAAGTCTTAACTCTTGAAGCCCTCCATTCAATACGACCCGAGTCGACTCGGAAACAAACTGAACGAGTTCAACAATTGGACAGCCGAGCCACCGGCAACCTGTTTTACGAGTGCGTAAATACAGTATTGCCCTCTGACTTTACAAAATTACATGGAAGTCCAAGAACGGATATACTTCTCCCACCCAAGTATAGTTTCCCCGAAACTACCATTCCTGTTATTAGGTGAGAATTGGGCCCCCAGTGGGGGACCCACCAAACGCAAGCAGAAAATTCCTGGAAAAAGTAAAATAAACGACACCTGGCATCACACGGTGGTGAGCTGCTGTCATGGAATGGCATCTCAGACGACGATCTTTAATCAGACGGTTGATGTTGATTCACGGGATAAAACTCGGGATAGAGGGTTAGTTTGGTCATACAATAAGACAGCGACACTGACGAAAAGGAAAAGTCAACAGGACACCTTATTTTCATATTTTATATGAATATTTTATTTTCATTGGGAAAATTATCTTTATCATGCAAGACAAGTGCTAAGAAGTCATAAACAAAATGTATCTTAGAGAAAAAAAAAAGGATGTTTAAGGTTTATATTACAGTAAAAAGGATGATAGGGATGAAAGAGCAACAAATATAATATTTTTTCTTTTATTTTATAAATAAAAATAAATACCATTAGCAAAATTAGGTAAATTCTTGAAAAGAAAATCTACACATTCTCATGCATTAATTTAAAAAAAAATCATATATAACACTTTATTATGTGAAAAGATATTGACTTTCGTGGAATCCACCTTCGCCCAACATTGTCACCTCCCATCCCTTTTGTCCCAATGGATCTATCGTTGGTTTTGTGGATCCAATCAAACCTGTTTTACCTTCGCATGAGAAAGAAGGGGGTATTGTCTCTTTCCTCACGTTAGGGTTTTGGGAGAGAATAGCAAAAGCAAGACACTTAGGGGAGGGTTTGACAAGGGTTGATGGGGTCTGCAAAGGTAACAATGACCCTCATGCCACTCCTTTCTGATATAAGGGTCACGAACGATGATGTTAATCATCTGTATAGTGGTGATGATAGTAAATATAAAGTGATGGGTATAATAGGGGCCAGGGGGTGAAGGTGGGAGGCAACGATAAATTCATTAGACCATAGGAGAGGGAAGATGATGGTGAAAGTGATGGAGGTAGAGGTGAGTCCCACATGGATCAAAAGCAAAATTATCATTTTCACATAAAAAAAAAAAATGCTGTAGAAGTTTCTTAGAGGTATTTTTGGAGAATTTATTCATAGAAAATTTTAAATATTTTTAATAATAGATTTAAAAAAAATAAGATTTAAAAGTATATAATTGGGGAATCGAATCGCCCACATGGAGCGGAACCGGAAACGGAAACGGAAACGGACAGCAGGCCGACTTGCTTCCCTTCTATAAGTACGCTTGCGGGTACTCCTCGCTACTTCTCTCTCTTAGACGCGTGCGGCGTGCACGTGCGACGTCCCCAGGGTCGGCGGAGCACGCCGGCCTATCACCTTGTTCCACCGAGGAACACTCTCTTCGAGATCGGAAGCAATGGACGGCGCCTCTTGCCCTCCCGTCCGGTGGAGATGCTGCCGAGAAAGCTGGGTTGATCCAATGGAAGAGGAGGTAAAAATTAGTGTTCCCTCTCATTGATTGTTGGTGAAACTTCATTGATTGCATGGTTTAAATACTGTTATGACCGATCAATGTGGCCATCAATGGTAAGTAATGATACATCGGAAGTAGAGGAGGTAAAATAGCAACCATCTTCTTTGATTTCTGCCAAGAAACTATCTTCTTGCTCTTTCCTAAGTCTTACCGGCAATTTAAGCTATGCCTAGAAATTATCAGATTGAATCTGGATCGAATCTAAGTATGATTTGGTTTATTGATTCAAAATGAGGATCTTTATCCAAAATTATGGGTTGAATAACCCATATTTTTCAATCTTAGTACATGTTTAGAATGGGCAATGAGAGCTAAACTACAACTAAGAATAGTTGAAACCAAGGTTTGCTATACCACCTGATACGATACCAACAATGTTCATCAGTCTGACAGTCCATCAATAGTACTAAGCATTTTTCATTTTCTTTAACTCTTTTCAGAATGTTTTGAGAACTCGATAATTATGATATACCAACACTTAGTACACTGATACAATATTGGTTCGAATCACATACTGTATACAAAATTATGAACCATGATTGAAACTACAAAACCCAAGGTTGTACCAGTTCTATGAGACAGTTTTAGTTTCAATATTCAACATCTCTAACTAACCCAACATGAATTTACAGCTCTTTTAATAGTAATTTATTGAATTCGTTATGTAGGTCACAAGACCAAAGAGTATAACCACATTTTAGTGTTTAAACTAGCTGAACATGCTAGTGATAGTTGAAAGCACATTGAGAAGGAAGCTGAACAATCCAGGTTGAAGTCCAAGTCTATTAGTAATAATAGGATATTGTCATACATTACAACAGGATATTAGCTATCATTAATATTTGTTTGGTGTCTCAATGCTTCACGTAAACACAAGCACATTCACTTAAAACTGAAAGCACGATGCTTGCAAATTAACAAGATACACATGCGTCAATGTTCGTTGGATGCCAATGGCGATGCTTGACGGTTCCTCGATGATCAAACTCAAGGGTAATGTTACTTCAAGAATAATGTCATCTTCATGTGAAAGTCCATCCTGGTGATACATTGGCAGAGAAAAAGGGTATATACTCTTATCTATCTGTCGATGAATCATGCTTAATATCGTGAAGCTGTTGAGCTAATTCTAGTAATTTTGATCCACCAATCAGGGATCCTGAAACAGAAGATGAGGAAAAATCATATCCAACAGCATAGATAGAAATAATTCTTAGTAACATACACAAATGAGATATAGGAAGCACCTCGGATTTCAGCAAGCACCTTCATGACTTCCATCTCCAGATTCTGGAGGTTAACAATAAAAGATTGCCAAGATATAGAAAACACTTGTCTTAAATAATACTCCAAAAAAGGAAACTATGTGAGAGAAACAGTTTACCATGTATGGCTGCCAAACTCTCTTCTTTGTACACACCCAGAGGTGAACCATGAACAGACAAGAGCATCTCACCATTCTTTGGTAGCCTTAGGGTCTTTGGCGTCATCCCAAAAGATAACCTGTTACTAGTTGCCTACAGTATATATTATATGTTTCATTAGGCAACCAGAAAAGGTATCGAAGAGAGTATAAGAACACAGCTGGGTGATTTCTAACAACTTAGAAGACCATTAATCCACATGGTAATGAAATGCATGTATGACTAGAGCCTTCAAATAAAAAGATAACAGAATGAAGAACAAACCCCAGGAGTTTCAAATGCATCTCGTCTTCCTTGAATCTGATTTTCGGATGGCTCATCTAAACCCTAGCATCGAGGAATATGAAGCAGTAAAATCTTCTAAGCACGACATATGTTATTCTACACCAATAAAGTTGGAATAATAATATTACATAAATAAGTGAACATACAAAATCAGGCATCTGAAGGTTTGCAGTCTCTAGGAGGTTCTTCTTCACTGCCAAAGTCATAAAGCAGAACGAAACATATTAATATTCTCAGAAAAGAAAAGACAACATAGAAAATAATGTCCCAACCTGAGTTGACTGAAAACTGAAGGCCACACATTGCTGGCATATTGAGAGCATTACTAATTGAAGCACGAGCAAATTTACCACCACCAGGATTTTCAAGTAAATAATCCTCCCGGTTTTTCCATTGCAACTCAAAAACTTGGTACTTCTCATTCCTCGTCACTGTTACATTGGGCAAGTTCTCATGGAAAAATTTCAATGCAGGAGTCTCCAGCTGTTCTTTGCTGAGGTACGATCGAAGCAAGCGCAACCTCGAGAGCAAGTTTTCAGTCTCTGCTATACAAATAGCTTGGATTGCAGAAGTTCGCCGTTCAACTGCAAAAGCACAAAGGATAAACCAAACAAATTATAAAGGAGGATGCTTTCCAATGGAGGGACAGATAGAAACCAAACCTAAACCTAACCAACTAACAATTATAAAAAAAATAATTTAATGAAGTAACAAGCTTATGAACTTCAGAAGATGCACCAAGCCATTAAACCCTTTGAAAGACTTGGAAAATATGTTGTCATCTAGAGCTATGAAATGAGAAGGTTAGGTCAGCAGAGGAAAGTGCAAAACAGAGTATAGAAGAGGGAGTGTTTCATTACACTCTCAGATTGATTCTACACGGACTTAAAAAGATAGTTTCAAATTACTGACAATCTTAGAAATTATGAGGGTACTTCCATCATCAACTTAGCAATTTGATGGTTGAATTTGATATATATTTTAAACTCAAAGTCCTGAAACCCTAGCAGAAGCCAGATAGATAAAATCAGTTCAGCAAATGTTGACTTCCATGTAGTCGAAAAATGTCATATGTTCCTTGACGATGTCATTATACTGAGAAGTGATGAAATGTCATCAAACTGTCAAACATTTTGGTGACTGAGCTACAATTTTCTCGCAATCAAATATTTCTTAAGTGAATCAGCAAGTCATCAATCAGGCTTACTATTAGATAAACCACTAACGAGTTTGTGTTTAAAGAAGAAATCAAGCAAATGTGGTATAAAAAGCACCATCCTGTCAACCTAGCATCATTCAAGACATGGGCCTGTTCAAAAGAATGTTCAAGGCAGCATTCAGCTCTCTCTCTCTGCCAACCAATATCGCGAAACAAAAAATCTACATAATTTTCCTGGCATCCTTACCAACAGCTATTGTAGTATGTACACTTCAGAATTCTTGAATGCCAATTCAGTTATTAAAACATGCAGTTCAAGGTCATTCTACCTTGTCAATTCAACCTTAATATCAGAAAATGTCATAAACCAAGCAATCTAACAAATCTGAAATTGCCGAGTTGAGCTAAACTATGTCCCGATGATGCATTAACTATCCTAAATCTACACCAGTTGTTCAACAGTTCTTGTAGAAGAGTAATTTAGCACTAGGAGAAGACATGCAAAAGAGTATAAACATTATCTTTTGGTATGAACATACACATTAATGTTAAATGCACTACAGTCATAGGCATTGGATGAACATACGGATTCAAGATGAACTCAAATCATTGGTACCAATATGTACATTCGGCCATCAGCAAGAAGAATTTAGACAACCTACCAATTCAAGTGCCAACTGAGAAGTGAATTTAACTAAAGAGGCTCTTAATTCCTACCCTTCAAATGCCTATCCAAGAGCGACCAACAAATAACAAAACTTATTACAAGATACAGATCAAATATTGACATCATAAACTTCTAAAATGAGAAAAAAAAAAAGGAAAAGGGGAAAAAAAGAGAAACGATTTCATTGAATAAGCTTGAGAGATGAACCCATACCTTCTCGACTGTTGAATGCACGTTGTCGCTCCTCGAAATTGAGAGCACCATTCGTAACCGGAACAGCACTCCCGTCGTCCTTGGGCTTCAAGGGAGATTTTTTTACTGTTTTCTTCCTGCCCTTTCTCGGCATCCCAAGAATCTCGCATCAAACCTAAGCTTACAGTTTTCTGGAAAATCAAGATGAACTCGAACAAGACAGACAGATCTTTGCTTTCGATTTCGTTTGATGAGGTGGTTTTCTGCTGCACCTTCGCCTTGACTGAGACGAGAAAAAGGAGGGTTTTTTCCTTCTAGACTATTGAACACAAGAAGAAAGAGAAAGTACCGTCCTCCGCCGCTCACTGCTACCAACCACCCCCGCGCCCGTTAGCTGTCGGGAGAGGAGGAGGAGGAGGAGTCGCCGCGTTCTGCCCTTCGAGACTACGAGGAGGTTGGGTATTGGGTGGGAAATGGAAGCTAGGGCTTGATTTGAACCGTGCTACCAATTCTGATTCCACTGCTACGTGATTGGCGGTCTCAGAGTCGGGCCCAATGTGGGCCCCATCCCTAAGCACGGTGGCGAGACAGGCGAGCCTTGGGACCGCGTTACAATAGGGTCGCTGTCACCGTTCCCGAGAGACCCAAATCGAACCCGGTTCATTCTTTTAATAGTTCGAACCGGACAGACCGGGGGTTGCTCGTCTGCGCATCCGTTCGCCGATCGAGTTCCGACGCTCCGAATCCCCGAGCACCCTCCTCTCATCTTCTCCCAGAGAGGAGGAGGAGGAGGAGTCGCCGCGTTCTGCCCTTCGAGACTACGAGGAGTTTGGGAATTGGGTGGGAAATGGAAGCTAGGGCTTGATTTGAACCGTGCTACCAATTCTGATTCCTCTGCTACGTGATTGGCGGTCTCAGAGTCGGGCCCAATGTGGGCCCCATCCCTAAGCTGGAGGGCGAGACTGGCGAGCCTTGGGACCGCGTTACGATAGTGTCGCCGTCACCGTTCCCGAGAGACCCAAATCGAACCCGGTTCATCTTTTAATAGCTCGAACCGGACACAGTTGGGGTTGCTCGTCTGCCAATCCGTTCGCCGATCGAGTTCCAACGCTCCGAATACCCCAAGCACCCTCCTCTCGTCTTCTTCCAACTCTCGATGTCGAGCTCGATGTGCGGAGAGCGAAAGCGCGTCTTGGAAACAGGTGCTCGATCTTTGCCCTAACCCTAACTAAATCTCTCCTCGTCCTAGCTCTCCTTGGAGCCTCTTATTCTGTTTGAATTATTGTATGATTTGGTGCCACTATGATCGCTTGTGAATCAAGGTTAACTACATTGTTTGGTAACTCCACGATAGGTTCTTTGCTTTGACGTCTAGTCCGCATCTGTTGTAGTAATAATCGCAAACCCTAACCCTCCCGAACCCTATTTAACAAAGCTCTTCCTCAACAATTCATCGGAATAAACATAGCGCTCCCTCTCTCGAACCCTAATTAAAAATTTTCGATAAGAACTACAGTCGAGTAACGAAGTTTTAATTTGGGCGAAACTCGACCAAGTATAAAAGAAAACATGTAATGAGCCTTATGAATCAGGATCATAAAGCAATGAATTAATTTAATTTCTAACAACTTGGCAATCGTAGGAGCCCTAAATGTTTTGATTTCATTGAAATTCAAGCATTGGTAAAGCAGATATGCTCTTTTTCTTTTGGAAAAAAAAAAGGAATTTTCTTCATCAATTGTTTCTCAAGACAAAATTCAAGTCAAGTCTCGAATACTTGTTTGTCTCACCAATGCATCTAAAATAGTATTTAAAATCAAATCAGTCTTCTGAAACTCTGATATGCTTATAGTATTGATTTAACAAGTTAATTTTTTTATTTAAAATTTATATTTAGAGTGATAAAGCTATGTAACGAGAGGATTTCATAGAAATATGGGATAAGCTTTTCTTATAAACATGTAAGCTGAGAAAAAAAAAAAAAGCAAGAGAGAGAGACCGTAAATAAAAGTCGTGTAAGCTCCTAAAGACATCATAACTCGAGTTGTTAATTCTAATACTTTATTCTTCTCCTTCCTTTCTTCTTTTTCTTCTTTCTCCTCTATTCTTTTTAAGGATATTCTTTCTCCCAAAAAAAAAAACAATAATTTGCATTTAAGTTGCACTTGATGGAGTGAGTTGTCTCGGAGCATCGCAGAGGAAGCATCAAGATATCATAGATGATATGCCATTAGTTAAAGTGTCCAAGCAACAACAATTCAAGATGTTTCTTTCAAATATGGATGACATGCTTGTAACTAAAAGGGATTTCAAGGCGAGGAGTGTAAGAGGAAGCATCAAGATATCATAGATGATATGCCATTAGTTAAAGTGTCCAAGCAACAACAATTCAAGATGTTTCTTTCAAATATGGATGACATGCTTGTAACTAAAAGGGATTTCAAGGCGAGGAGTGTAACATTATACATCCAATTTTAAGAACTTAACATTTTGTTAAGTTAATAGTGATATCTATTTTAACCCTATAAATCAATTGAAATCTCCTGCCTCTGGTGTGAGACTAAATTATGGTATCATTATCTTTTTACATGACTTATCACCCCACCCTACATGAGATTCATCCCAATTGCATTTTTAAAAATAATAGTGTTGAATGTTGAAAGTGTTTTTTTAGGAAAAAGAAGATGGATTACATGAGACATTATGTAAAATTAGGGCAGGTTGTTTTACATAATAAAAGCATTACATTACCTAACAATTGACATCTTTATTTGAAATTAATGATTGAGGTTTGAAATCTATTTGCTAACAAGATGGATTTGTTTTATCGGTTAAGAGCAATCGAATACCGATATTTGATTTTAGTTTGCATCCTTGTACATATTTTCCTTGTTGTAAATTAGTAGCATTAGGGATTTTTAGTATCTTTTCATTTGTGATCATACTAAACAATTGTATAATCAAACATGTGTAATTAGCATCGACGCATTCACAACATTTTGCCAATAAAATTATCTATTGACCTTATTGTTTTCTTAGTTTTATCGGTTATTTTGCAGCTCATGTTCTCCGTTGATCTTATGATAGGCAAGGAAAGAAGCCACAGATCTGCAAGTAGTTGATGAAGATAAGCCATGAGGTTTTGAACCTGACACGTGCTATGTAATTGAACATGCATTAGGGTTTTCATCACTGAACAAGCTGAGACCTGCTACCAGAGTCTGATCAAAGTGGTCAGGAATGACTGCACTCACTTCACTTGTGTTGCTGCTGCATTCACCAGCTGCTGGAGCCATCTCATTCTTTCTAGTGATGATTTCTGCTCTTTTGCCAGTCTTCTTCTTGAGTTTCTTCACAACCTTTTCTGGGTCAACTTCACCAGTTACGATGGCTCTGTGGCTGTTCATGTCCACTTTGACAGCTTCCACACCTACAAGAAGTTTGATTCATGTTGCTGAATCCAGTTTGATATGTTGTATATGCTCACCAAGCGAATAGCCGATACAGATATTATACCTTCAAGTTTTCTGAGAGTGTTGTGTACTGATCTTTCACAGGCTTTGCAATGCATGTACACTTTCAGCTCCAAAACAGTTTCCTGTTGTTTATGAGACCCATCATGAATTGATAGCGCATAATAGAAGAATTGGCACATTTTGGTATCAAACTCACCTTCTTAGAGCTGCTTTTGCTTTCACTCATGTCATCTGTTATGAAATGTGGTTGAGATATTGTTAGAATCACAAAAAAATAGACATACATTTTGTTGTCTTTCCTTTATTATTACCCTTTAAGAAAGATGTTATTAATTTTGTAAGGTGGCAAAGATGATTTCCTCAAAGAAAAGAAAGAATTGGTGATGGTGATGATGTTGATGTTGATGATCATGATTATAGTATAATACTAAAGTCAGATTTAGAATACTTTTTTGATACCAGTTTTTGCAATTAATCGAACTGATTTGATATCGGTGATATCGGGTGGTATATTGGCCTATATCGTTTCTTTATTTAAACAAAAATCTTTTGTTCATAATTAATAATGATTATAAAACATGATCATTTTGAACTAATATTGAACATCGAAATTGTTTTCTTATTACTTCGTCCTTTCTTTCACTTCCAATCCATTGTGTTCTTAAGCACTTACTAATTTATGGCATACTATATATATATATATATAACATTTATTGAAGACATCATATGAGATGGAATCCATACCTGATTGATTAATTTGTCCCACTGATCCATTTCAACAAAAAGACTTACATGTTCCAATAAGATAATGGAAGCTGAAGGACAACGAAACAAGAGAGAAGATTCAACTCCAACATCAAAAAGGCAAATGACAAATCCTGGAAGAACAAAAGAGAATGACAATGGCAAGACAAGTTCTACTCACTTGAAGGGTTTCCCCACAGTTAAGTCGCGTTCCATCCCCCATTCACCTTTCATTAGAAGAACACAAACCATTTTATGGTGTGTAGTACATACAGATCATATCCTGTTCGCAGAGATAGAAATGAACGTAGAAGCGTGTTTTGCGTGGCTACTTGAGGTTGACCACCTTTTGCAAATTAAGAGGAAGAACAACAAATGAGAGAGCAAAAAAGAAGAAAAGACTAATTGTCACCATGACACAGCTGTCTCCATGCGTATGCTTATCTGCTGCAACTGTGTACACCAAAGTGCAGCTAAAATTAGCTTTATGGATTCTACTACTTGGTTTAAATTCTTACGTATGCAATTATATATATATATATATAAATATAACTCAATTTTTTTTTTTCAATTAGCATCCAAACTTTCAAAAATTCTCACAAAACATTTTTTTTTCTAAATGATAATATCACTCCTACCAACCATCGATTCCACCCAACACTACTACTTGACACCCTTAGATTCCACCCAACACTATTATACTTGTCACCCTTGCCGAAGTGATGCCGGGCAAACCGCATGATCTCATCCTCGCCCAAAGGCCATGGGCAACAACGCTAGATGTAACTGCTCGGCTTACGCCTTCATCATTGGTCACCTATACAATGAACGAGGACAATAAGAGTCAAACGCATAGTGGCAATGAACGAGGATGAACAAGGACAATAAGAGTCAGACGCTAGATGTAACCCCTCGGCTTACGCCTTCATCATTGGTCACATATACAATGAACGAGGATAATAAGAGTCAAACGCATAGTGGCAATGAACGAGGACAAACGAGGACAATAAGAGTCAAACGCATAATGGCAATGAACGAGGACGATAAGAGTCAAACGCATAGTGGCAAATCCAACGGGAGGGCAAATCCACCAAGAGCTAATGAGGTTTGTAGAGGAACAATAATTTGACCAGAAACAATAGAATCCTGACAAGAGTAAGTGGTATAAGACGAAAGCAATGACAAACATGACAAAAGCAAAGATAAAATTATTTTTTCATATAAAGGCTACTCTGCAAAAATTTTTAGAAGTTGAGACGCTTTGAAAAAATTTCTTTAAAATAATTTTTTTTAGTATATATATATATATATATATACTTGCACATCCGGTACCTTAATTTCCACAAATATTAAGAAATCTGTTTGTCAATAGAAAACGATATAAGAAAGAAAGGTAATCAAAGTGCAAGACTTTGCAGAGTGAATGCAGGTGGAGAAACTCATTCGATGATGACTAAGATCATCATCACCCAAATCACAATACAGTAACTTTAATCTGATGCTAAGATCGGTTCTGCTGGGACCGTAATGTATCTTTTAAAACCGTAGAAGCTACTTTGCTAAATACAACATTCTATCCTGCATGGAATTTATCAAACAGCGAGAATACAATGAGAACTTGCAATAAACCCTCTGGAAGCCAATTTTTCTGTCTCATTAACTAATGAAAGTGATTCTGGATTTTTGTTCCTTTCTTTCTTTTATACTTCACTCTGACAGCTCTGAAACATACGATGACATCAAATCGTCACAGCAGTAATTAGCCCTTGTCTTGCAAACTCAGAACCATGACATAATTCCAACCAAGCCAAGATATGTTATCACAGGGGAGTAACCATGACAAGAGGTGCAACAGCATGGCACTACAGGAGACAACTAGTCAGGAAAATCATCAGAGTGATACTTGGAGTTCTTAAATATTCAATTTTAATCTACAGCTTCACAAAAGCGAGGGAACAAGGAAGCATGACGTGATGTACGTACCTTCAAAGAAGCTATTGTTCGCTTCCCAACCCAAGAATGCACTGGGCAAGATGCGTCAGATATGGTTCTGCTTGTGAACTGCTGCTTAGGATGGGAACTAAACTCTGGAGCTCATCGTTGAACTCCTTTTCGAATTTCCTGCATGAAAGGCAGCAAACCCTAATTACAGATGCAATAGAAGGTGATGTCCAAAATAAGAATTTTCTGAAGTCTACTGTGCTTCATACGTGATGGAATCAAATATTATGGTATTCTCAGCTGCAAATTTTAATTGCCGATTCTTATTCTTAGATCTCCATGGTTTAGATCTTCCCAGTCCAAAGGAACCAGTTCCATCATTTGTGCTAGCTACTTCTGGCACATACATTGATGGCACTAACAGCTGGATAGAAGCAGCATACTGAAGACAAACTGATTTTAACTTCTCAATTTTCTGCACATTGGAAAAAATTTGATGTTAATGTTACTAATGAGTACTCATTAACTTCTAAACAACTAACAGTTCATCTATTTAGTATTTCCATTAGCTATGTTGGGACGTCTGTTTATTGTATCGTATGAGTACATAAAATGCCTGAGATGCATGCTAAATATGGGCCAGCTTCCAGTAGACACGGGCATCACAAAAATGAGCCCTCCATCAGCATATAATTGTCATTTGTTTGCCTGACCCTAAAAAGGAATTAAATAAATAATAACTCTGAGTTGAATATGGGACAACTCAAAACCAAGCCCTTCTATCAACTCAAATGCCCACTGAGAGAAATACTAGAACTTCAGTATAGATCCAAAAGAAAATGGTACAAAAGTCAAGCTTAAATAGAAATGGGAAGGCTGCACTTACTTTCTATCCTGATAAGTCCTTCAATGGTGTAGCTGAACTAGTAAAATTCCGTTTCATGAGAAGCAAAGTGGCAAACCACCAAAATTGTATGTTATTCCCTTGGTCTGAAACTTGAAACAGTAGGTATATAGGCTAGGAACCACTCCTGCCAGTTCCTAGGTCTATTTTATTCGGACTGGACCAAAAAAATTGAAAAGGCTTCATGGTAGAATAGTTAATGCAGCTGCTAATTGATAGGGTTACAAAAAGATCAAGAGTTCAGACACATTAAACAAATGCTGAGCATAATTCATATTAATCCCAAAAAGAATGTAGAAGCACAAGGACATTATCAGTGACCAACAATTTTAGCATCATAAACAGAAAAAACATGCAATATAAAAAGAAAATTTTGATGAAGCCCAACAATAAAATCATTGTGTCATTCTTCCTAACCTCGATTGATTATACATACATACATACATACATACATACATACATACATACATATATATATATATATAAATATATATATATTATTCCAAAGAATAGAGATAGACCAACCTTAAAAACCTGAGGTAAAAGAAGCAAACATTCTTTCAGACATTTCTGGAGGAAGAAGTCATGGAATTGGATTACCTGCAAGCATCACCTAATTGTAAAATAATAATGTACTAAATAGCATATTAAAGTGTCACAACTTCCATGCATTTTATTTGAGTAAAAATGTTCAAAACCTCATCTACACTCTTCACAGTTTGAAGTCTGTCATGCATCAAATGCCAATTTGGTTCAAGGACCTGAAAGAGTATACATCATTAGGGAATGAATTCCAACAAAGCCAGACTGTACATCAAAGGAAGATGGATTTTACCTCGAAAGTTAAATAATGCAAAAGGCTATTGATAAATTTAATCATGCTTCGGCAAAGAATAGAAGATCTGAGGATGGCCGTTCCAAGAATGTTGATGGCACGAAACCCCTGATTGATAATTACTGGTTTATCCAATGAAGTGGCTAAGAATGATTCAGACAAATCATCCAGAAGAAAGAGAAGCAATCATACTTGATGTACTTGCCAGGCCATGCAAAGTTGACGGTTTACGTGTTTGCAGTGGAACAGGAGACGGAAAATCAACTGGTATTTTGTTAGAGCTTTTCTTGGAATAATTAGTGATAATGGCCATTGAACCTGAAATAACCAACACGATAAATTGTCTCCAAGAGGAGCTGATAAATAAAAGAAATCAACTGAGAAAGAGTGAACAGAACCTTGTAACTAAGGCAGAATGTCTCCAAGCCAGTGATACTTAACAGCTCAGACTGAGGATCAGAATCAGGAAGTCTATTACCTTCTGAAGGTTCAGTGGAATCCAAATCTTTAAGTGTACTTAGTCTTTTGAGTAATGAAACTCTTTCCTGGTTGGTGAAAAAATTTGGAACTCATAAATATTAATGCTCCCCAAAATCAGCAAATGCATGCCATAATATAAACTTCATAAATTACCACACAACATGTCAACTCCTCATGACATGGATCTGAAGCAGCAGCTGTTGAACGCAAAGCAAGATCAAGAAGTGACTGTTAATCGAGTGACAGAGAAACCATATTAGCAATCTGATAGTGATTTTCACTGGTACGTAAAAAGTACAGGTTCCAAATCATTAATAAAGAACAAGAAAGAACACCTGCAGCTTCTCAACAGAAATTTCCTCAGGTCTTTTAGCAAGCTCATCTCGAGAAATATCCATAAAATGAACCAAATAATCACCCTATGAGACCGTGAGGAATGTTAGTAAATTTACAAAAACAGTAATTACCTCAAGAAAGAATGCACAACATGGAAACAAATAACAAGAGCACGAAGCATATAACACACTATTATATAAAACCAGCAATTTTTCTGCCATGTGGTGAATTCCTCCTGAAATGCTCTCATATATATGTTCAAAATTCCTAAAATTTATCTAAAATGAGTAAACTCTAATAAGAATCCACTCTAATTTCCTGTTTCACAATAGTAGCTTCTGAAGAAACTTTCTCGTATTAATATCCTTTCAAAAAAAGCCCTTCTCGTTCCTCCTCTATGCCATAGACTACTTATTGTTCTTAGAGAATATCCAAAAATAAGTCCCCAGTTACCATCCAACTCATCAATCAAACACAATGCCAAATAAAAGTCTGGATATAAAACTCCTATGAAACAACAAATTTTGTGTACAGTACAATGTCAAAATACCACAAGGTTTAATTTAGAAGTATATATAGAGTATAAATGCAGTGCCAAGAGACACCAGTTTGTGTACAGTACAATGAATACTTATTCGATATGTGAATTCAACATCAAGTGCATATGCACTTACATTGTAGATGTTCATATTAAAATGATAACAGATGTATCTTAGGTTTAATGGACATTCTACACCATGACTTCTTTGTCAACGATATTAAATATATTATAAAATAACAACAGTATACTTGCAGCATGACTGATCAGATATCAGAGAAGAAAAATCCATTCAGTGTTAAATTTGTGGAGATCATGAACATACTCAATGAAGAATATCCACCAAAATAATAACAGATGAACTTAGGTTTAATGGTTGTTCTACACCATGACTTCTTTTTCAAGGATATTGAAGATTTTATAGAATAACAACAGTATACTTGGACTGATCAGATGTCAGAGAAGAAAAATCCAGTCAGCATTAAATTGCAGAGATCATGAACAAACATAAATAAGAATATCTACCAAACAAATTATCTCATAGAAAGCTTGTAGCAGAAACTGGCTCAAACATAAACATGACACATAAAGAGGAAAATTAGTTTACACTGAGTTATTCAAAACTAGGTAAACACTTAAACTGATGTTGCTAGGTATATGGGCCATCATATATGCCCTACCAGCAATTGAAGTAAATATTATTATGAGTTACCTGGTCAAGAAGAAAGTAGCGCTTCATAGACCGCAGTTTTCCGATGAGGTCATACTGCAGAAAATAACGGTTATTGATAATTGAACACACACTAACAACAGATAATCCAAAAGAAGTCACAGAAACCATGATTTAACAATTTTACCTTATGTTTGATAAGATTCAAGAGCTCACCACTTGCAAAATCGTAAGCAGATTTGATGCATTCGAGATAATGATGGTTTGACTCAATGCTTGTGAACTTTGAATTTTCTGATAAAGGTACCTAATCATGAAAAGTTCTTTGCTTTCTTAAAACTCACCAAAAAGAAATATGCTCTGGAGAATCATCCTTTAACTCTCTCTCTCCATTTGGAAAAGTGAAATCCTAATCTCTTTCCAGAAGAGCTTCATCATAAGAATTTACCTGAACATTATGCCCACATTCCCTCATGACATTCAAGTATTTTCCTGTTGTCAAGATTATCCCTGCAACACTGACAAGGAAACTGGGAATACCATCTTTGAGGCTATAACGCTGTACCCAATACTTGGTATCATAATCCTGAGTAAGACTTTCCTAAAGAAATACAAACAAAGATCCTTTAGAGAAGAACACTAAAAGAAAGGTTGCAACAGTGTGCTTATATAAAGTACCTTCTGCAAGGATTTGTTTTCAGCAATAAAAAATTCACCATAAGGGTCATCAATAACACCCTCATATACCCACCTACAGTTATACAATAATGAGCAAAAAGATAGGAGAGAATTTTTCAGCACAATGTGCCAATAGTTGTAGTTATAAAAGAATAATTTGACAAAAAAATGCAGCAAAGAAAAAGAATCCACTACAAATCAAGAATCATAATGTTCATAAATGAAAATTTGAGAGAAAATACCTCTCTAATATTGCCAGGTATGCAGAACTTGCACGTTGTGTCATCTTCTCAAGCAATGATCGAACTGCATTATCACCTGCCATTGCTTTGGCCTGCAAAATATACAAAAAGAAAAAATAAAAATAGTGACAATTACAGGATAAAACATGTTCAAAACTGGAGCATATGCACAGAACCCAATAGTAAAGGGCACCACATAGTCTTCTAAGAAGGAGCACAAAAGTTTAAATGTACATGATTATAGTATAATAAAAAATCCACCTATATAACTATTCTACAAATTAAAAAAGAAAAAGAACTGGTAAAAGTGATGTTATAAATGACTTTAGCCACTCAAGTATCGGAGACAGTATGATGTCAAAGTGTTGAGGAACATCAAAGAATGACAATACAGAGAGGCAAACATAAACACAGTAAAATTTGGAAACCAAGGTAGTATATAAGATGTTTTACCTGACTCTGCAAAAGGTTAAGCGTAGTAGCACCTGAGAAATTGTTGGAAGAAGCCTTCTCAACCACAATTGACAAAGCATGCAAGGATCCCATCATAGGCTGCAGAATACAGTTATTAAGGTTTAAAAAATATATTGATAAGCAGCCAAAATTGGGTTTAAATAAGATGTTGGCGACTAAAAAAGAGAAGGAAAGATCAAAACCTGGCAAAAGAACCATAATCCTTGAACAGAGAGCCTTCCAAGGAGAAATTGATGTTCCAGTTGTGCAACCATTGCCTGGTAATCCTGGTATAATTTGAAAAAAAAAAAAAAAAGATAGATGTCGGAAAGCTGAATAAGCAATCACCAAGTTCCACAACATAATATCCTTGCCATAGGAGCTGGCGATAGTTCTGATTAGGATCAAGAAAAGTGTCAAAAGATACTATCATAATAAAAACCTATAGAGCAGACATGACAAATTATTGTAAGAACTAGAATAGAGTCTAGGTCCGTTTCCATGTCAAATACCAACTACAACTATCCAACAGCAGGTCTATTGCTAAAAATTTTGTTACTACTGCAACTGCCTTGGTTTTGTAGTGATGTTATATTTTTCTGTGGATTAAATAAACAAGAAAAAATAATGGCTGCTAGGGCACCTGAGTGACGAGATACCATCAATTTCGCCACAGTCCTAATACAACAACAACAACAAAAAATAAGGTCCCAACTATTTGGATTGACTACATAAATTTTTACCACCAATAAGCTTTAATTTTACTAGAAGTATTTAACTCTTTATTTATAATTTCTAATAAGATTTTCCTAAGTCTTTCTCTACCTCTCTCTCGTGCTACTAATAGTAATTGTTTCATCTCTTCTAAGTATAATATCTATAGTTCTTAACACATATATGCACCATATTAAACGATGAAGAACAAATCCAACAACATAACTGTGACCCATATATACACCACCACAAACCCCAGACCTACTAATAGATTAAAAATGAACCCAACAACATAACTGTGAACCATGTATACAATCAGAATTTGCTTTCATATCCTCTCCTTTTATCTCGGCATTTGAATGCCCCAGCAAAAAAAACTTGAGAGAAATGTTGGTTTGTAAACTTTCTCTTTTTTTTTTGTCTTACAAAGCTAAAAGGCAGAAGTATATCCAATTAGTGCAGATGATGGAGAATCAATAATGGACGGATGGATGGACTGATGGATGAATAGGTAGACCAAGTTAAGGAACTTCAGCAGTGCCTTTAAGTACAGATTCATTGTTCCAAGATAATTCACTGACTCTGTGAAAATAGACAAATACATAAATAACTGACAGTATCCAACAAAATGAGCCTGCACATGAGTAACAAGTTTGATAGCATATGAGAGTGTGAGAGTGAAGTTTTTCTATACCAGAAGGAGTGCTCTTAATGCAGCAGCAAATGCATGGTTAACCAAACCACTTTTGAAATGTGACTTGGACTCCACAAAGTGATTGATCAACACATAGTTCTGACAGAGAGGGAAAATCCTCTCTGTCAATTCCTGCACTAAGAGAAGTTAATCAGCCCCATGAAAGCTGATTGAACTGCTTATGCATAGAAAAATTTAGTGACTGACCTGCAGCGCGAGGTCCATGGACGGATCTATATGAAAGATAACATGGCCTGCCTTACCCCTCACTCTTTTAATTGAAATGTAGCGCCCCTCGATGCCCACTAGAGCGGACAGAAGGTCATCAATGACCAAAAGCTCCTACACATCCAAAATAACTACACGGTTCGTCATTCCTCCCACAGTAAATGTTAACCACCTCAACATGTCGAACTTTACCTGAACCGAAACTGGGTATGATCCAATGACATTATCTGAACCACGACTGCAAAGAGATGTATCAAAGTTTTGAAATTTATCTAAAAGAAACTCCATAATGCAGTCGATTACGTCCAAAAAAGGAAATTTAAAAAGACTTATTTCACTACTGAAGTTAGCGGCCAGTAAGCCGATCGAAGACGGAGGCGGACCGCCGTACCTGAAGGACTCCATAGAGAAGAGTCTCGATCCCGCGGCCTGCGCTGGGGCTTTGATTTCCTGAAATGTTTGCAGAAATAAGGGAAAGAAGCAGGGATCCGACAAAGAGACGGCGGCAGAGGCCGACTGAGAAAGAGGGAAAGGTTAGAGAGCACGGAACCTGATGGAACCGGCCGGTGAGGAAGGGACGGTCCAGGTTCCATCGAGGGGTACCGGGGGTCGGGTCCATGGCGGTGGGACGAAGCTCCTCAGATCGAAACCCTAAACTTCAACCCCGATCGTGGCGAGCGAGAGAGATCCAAAGAAAAGGGCGGGTTTTCTCTCGAGCTTATTTTTCCCATCAAAAGAAAATTAAAAAAGAAGCGACAAACTTCCATATATATCCCTTCAAAATGAGCAATATTTATTTTTTTGCCCTTCTAAATTGAAATTTAAACTAACATTAATGCCTTTTAAAAAATATTCAAAAATACGACCTACCAAACAATCAGTGAAATAAAAAATATATTTTTATTTATTTATTTTATTTTGTCTATCTATAATGATAATTATGACTAGTAGTTAACTTGAACTTTAAAGAAAACTCCCCTCAAAAAGGTTTGATGTATATAATTCAAAGACATATTACTAATCACAAAGGTCGACACTAATCTACTGCTTAACCTCCCACTTCACAGACTGGGATTCACGATGGGTCCCGCTGTAATCGAACAATGTAAACATGCCACCTGGCGGGGACCCTTGAGCTATGTCGCCTCTCTTACATCGGGAAGTTTTCCCCGGATCTCGAGTCCCGCCATTTTATACAGCCATGGCGGTAATATCGGAGCGGAGCAGCCGTGGCTCAGTGGCAAAGAAGCGAACCGCCCCTCTCTCTGGGCGGAGTGTACTGCACTTCCCCTCCATCGTTGCCACGGGCTGCTGTTCTCACTAGGCCTCCTTGTTCCTCTCTTTCTTGCCTTGTCTTCCCTTCCGTTCTCCTTCAAATGCGACGCTTTTAGCGAGCATAGCATGGCCGAATGCGACCGATCCGCCGCTTCCAGATTCCGCCCCTGGCCGCCCTTCTCTGCCGCGACACTCCGCCGCAAGCTCCTCGACGCCGTGGCCTGCGGCGCCTCCGGCCACCGCCGCGGCCGGAAGGAAGACCTCTGCTCGCTTGCTTCCCGCCCAACTACGAGGCGGCTGGAGGAGCTGATGAGGGCCGAGGAGCCGGAAAGTTGCTCCGACCCGGGGGCGGAGGCGGAAACGAGGCGAAAGATCGGAGCTTTCGAGGAGCTCCAGCGCGCGGCGGGCTTGCTTCAGCTTGGTGACGACGACAGGGAGATGGACCGGCGAAAAGAAGCGGCGGCCGAGGTCAGGAGGCTCGCTAAGGACGACCCGGGGGCGAGGAAGACGTTCGCCACGCTTGGTGCGATCCCTCCCTTGGTCGCCATGCTCGATTCGAAGGATTCCGAGCTCCATCTCGCCGCGCTCTACGCGCTCCTCAACCTTGGGATCGGCAACTTCTTGTAAACCCTCTCTCTGTCTCCTCTGTCTCATCCAAAGCTGGCTTTCATTTCGTTCTGCCTCTTAGGTTCTCTGTGGCTGTTGTGGGTGGTGGTGGATTCGGTTGCAGGAACAAAGCGGCTGCAGTGAAGGCCGGCGCCGTCCACAAGATGCTGAATCTGATCGAATCGGGGAGTTCCCCATCGGTTTCGGAAGCCATCGTGGCCAATTTCCTCAGCCTCAGCGCTTTGGATTCCAACAAGCCCGTCGTCGGAGCCTCGGGCGCGATCCCCTTCTTGATGTCCGCCTTCAAAAGTGGTAACTCCACGGCGAGGCAGGACGCTCTACGCGCACTCTTCAACCTCTCCATCGCTTCCTCCAATGCACCCCGCCTCGTCGACGCCGGCCTCGTCCCCGCGCTTTTCGCGTCGATCGGCGACATGGCGGTGAGCGAGCGGGCGCTCACGGCGCTCTGCAACCTCGTCGCAACCGGCGAGGGGCGGCGGGCGGTGAGCCGGTGCACCGACGCCTTCCCGACCCTCGTCGACGTCCTTGGGTGGTGCGACGCCGCCGGATGCCAGGAGAAGGCGGCGCACGTGCTGATGGTAATGGCGCACAAGGGTGGGCCATGCGACCGGGCAGCCATGGTCGAGGCCGGCGCCGTGTCGGCGCTCCTCGAGCTCACACTCCTGGGCTCTCCCCTCGCCCAGAAGCGAGCTTCCCGCGTCTTGGAGGTCCTGACAGTGGACAAGGGGAAAAAGGTCACCTCAGCAGCCGCTTCCGGCGCTGTGGCGGTGTCGGCGCCTCTCTCCGTGGCCACGGCGGCGGAAGGGAAGGGGGACGACAGGATAAGCGAGGAAAGGAGAGCCGTGAGGGAATTGGTCCAGCAGAGTCTCCATAGCAACCTGAGGAGGATCGCCCGGCGGGCGAATCTGCCGCAAGACTTTGGGCTGTCGGAAAGGTTCACGGCGCGAACCACCACCTCGGCGACCAAAAGCTTGCCTTTCTAGGGGAAGAAGAAAGCCTTGTACATGAGGATCACAAAGGCATTGATGAAGGCTTTTTCCTCTGCTTCTCTCTCGGCTTCTCTCCTCTGTTCGGCTAAAAACTACATCTTTCCTCTGTTCGCATAAAAACTACATGTTTTTACTTCCTTTCTTCTTTTCCTCTGCTTCTCTCGTCTTCTCTCCTCTGTTCAGATAAAAACTACATCTATTTTCTTCCTTTCGTCTTTGTTGCAGGTTTTGGTTAGATTATGCCGCACAGTAAACAAGAAAAAAAAAATTCGATTTTGGGATCATTGACTCCATCTGTCTCAGAAAGAACCTGTTCTTGGCCTCTTTCATGTTGCAGTGATCTGAACTCTTTCCGTATCTGTTTCCTCTACTGCATGGGTTACACGTAGGTCCGACTGAGTTTGACCTTGTCATCACTGCTCCGAAGACCCTCTTCCCATCTGCCGTAGACCTTTACACAAAGAAACATGGAAGAGAGTCAGAGGGCTATACAACAAGAAGCATGAAGCAAACAAACAGCTCTACTTAGCTGAAATTTTAGCTGCTTGTGAAGAATCTTTGGCAGGATAGATTGTTTGTTCACTGCTGAAGAAGATTTTGGCATTTTCCAGTATTTATGATACTGTTTTTGTCATCAAGCTAAAGAGTCAAAGACAGGGTGTGTTGGACTGCCTCATCACCTTCACGGTTCTCAGCATGGCCTCATTAAGAACAGTAGATTTCTGCTTGACGAAAGGTGTGGGAATCTCTGGCATAAATGTGTGTGCCTTGGTTGGTGTAATGTAATGTATGCATGGGAAATGATAAAAGATAAAGCACATCCCTATTAATTATTGTGATGCTGTACTCCCCTGAGGTCAATGGGGAGCAGTCTTTGTTGTTCTGAAGCTCTCAGCAAATGGGAATTAAGACCTGAAAAACATGTTAGGAATTAAAATCTGAAGCTTTCAGCAAATGATGCCAGTTTGTAGCAACTTGGCACCATCTCTGATGAAGTTCTCTAAATTCTTGCATATGCTGTTAGAGCACAGAGAAGGGCAAATAATACTTAAGAGCTTAGAACAAGACTCAGGTGTCTTCCACTGGTTGCTGTTCTGTAGAAGTGATCCATGCAAGGATGGAACCAAGTAATTTGATTATACTGTACTTAATTCACTTATGATGTATGGACTTGGGATTTTCTAGCAGTGATAAACCTCATCTATGATGTATGGACTTGGGATTAAACTTCATTTTCATTACTCTTTAGAAAGAAAAATATAAAAATGATGGAGAAAATGATGCTAGATTAATCATAAACAAAATCCAGTAGCAAATGGGGAGAAGTTGGAAGGACAATCATGCCAAGCCAGCTCAGGATTGGATTTCTTGGTTTGGGGGGAATAATGGACAGGGTGTAGGAGTGATGGAGAAAGGGATAGGTTTCTAAAAGGTGCCTCAGGTATTAACCTCACAGACACCCATCATTTTCACACATTAAGAACAGTATGTGAGGATGTTGGTCCTCTTAATCAACATGTTTGAGACATTTGATCTGCCAAAGACCTACCACATACATGAAATGCTAACTCTTTGGTCTTTACTTGACTCACCAATAGATCAGAGTTCTTCAGCAGTCTACATGCATATGTTTACAGAATTACAATCACAGAAGATGATGACTTTTGTGATAATCTTTTCTTGCAATTTGGATTGTTGTTATAATCTTACATAATTTGAATGAGAAACTCATTTGAAAAAGTTTAAAGCTTTTGTAATTAAACATGCAGGTGGGGAAGCTGAGATTGCATGGAATAAGAAACTCGGAGGGAGTCTCTAAGCTTAAGCTTAGTGACATATAATTACCATATAACATCTAAGTCATCCTAAGCTTAAGCTTAGTGACATATAATTACCAACGTAAGATCTAAGATTCAAAGTAGGAAAGCATAAGCTTCCTTCTCATCCATTATGATAAGGCAGGTAATCATAAATCCTTCTCCTCTTATCGATTATGACAAGGAGAGTAATCACAAGTTTTCTTCTCATCCTTATAAGGAAGGTAATTATAACCTTCCTTTTCATCCATTATAATGAGAAAGACAATCATAAACTTCATTCTCATTTTATATAAAAAGAAATATTAAACATAATGCATGAGACTCCTTTTGAACTACTCGAGCCCATAATTGGATACCTCAGATTACTAGCTTAATCGACCCCTATCAACGTAGGTTTTCATGCATGTGACACATCGAAAGTATGATATTTTTACCTTGGGAGTACGGTATTTCCACCTTGGAGATATCTCGGACATTCCTGCGCATAAAGGTTTAGACCACGTGGGCTAACCAAGACGTTAATGATATTTTTTTCTAACATTTTAGTACTAGAAAGAGGGCTTGATATCATAAGATTGTCTGTTTATAATTCCTCTCAATAAATGTTCTAGCAATGAGGCTTCACTTTCAACCCAGAACACTTTTAGTCATGGGGCAACTGTTATCCTTCTCACATGTGGATGCGTCCACCTCGACGTAGACGTTGACTGGGTACTAGTGTTTGTTCAATGACCTAGGCCACTCGTCCCTAGGGATAAACTCGAGTTACCTGCCCGTTCCTGTCGAGGTGTTCCTGAACCTCGTTCATTAAGTTCGGATGCTCACAAGCATGTTGAAAGGTATTGCCCTGCTTTTACCTCAGCTAGCTCAACAAGTGATGCATCATCTCAGATATCATCTCAGCTAGCCCAACTAGTGATGCCTCAATCGTCACTAGTACTGCCACATATTAGAATCCCCTCGATCGATGTGATGTTAACATCTCAAGATTGCTCAAGGTTCGTTTGATTGCTAATCGAAGGAGCCTCCTATTTCTCAATGGTGGAGTTTAGCGCACTATCACACCACCACTCTACTCCACTTGAATTCAAGACTCAATAGGTGAATTCAATAGATAATTTCATGAAGGTTTGTCTAAGGCAAATGGACCGGTGCCTATATAAGATGCGATGGAAATTTTAGCAATCTAAGGGGAGAATCCGATCGATCCTACCTTGGGTCAATCCCTATTCACTCAAAACATTTAGGATGAGCCAATCCTGATGAACTTCCATCTCTTATCATTAGAGGCCTTTGACGACAGTGCTAGCCCGATAAAGCACATTGCTACCTTTGGTACCTAGATGTCACTATACGATACATTAGATGTCCTGATATATCATGCCTTCCTGGCAATGTTAAGGGACCCAGCATGAGAATAGTATACTCTCTTAAAGCCCCTCTCAATCGAATCCTTCGCTCAGCTCATGAAGGAGTTCGATCTTTACTTCCTCGAGAGTGTGCACCCGAGGCTATCGGCAATGATGCTTCTCAAACTCGGGTAAGGGGAGGAAGAAACACTCTATGCCTTTATTGCTTGATTTGCTAACAAGATTCGAGATATACAATAAGCTCATCCATCGTTTACATTATAAGTCTTCATGATGGGGCTCAAGCCCTCTCATTTTTTTTTTGTCATTAGTGGAGAGGTCATTGACGATGATGCCCAAAGTGCTCAAGAGGGCTAATCAATATATTATTGTGAAGACAATAGTCTCGAGTAAGTACGTGAAGATATACAAAATATTGAGATATAAGTAACTACCATTGGTCCTAACCTTGAGGTTACCCGATGAAGAACATGAGGCGAAGAAGAAATGATCGACTCAAGTTGTCACACTCAAGGTTTGAGTCGACTCCCTTGAACATGATTAGAACCGAAGTCTTTTTACAAATAAAGGGGAAAGGACTCTTGAAAGACCCTCAACCGATGAATATACTATTAGATAAGAGGAACAAATCTAAGTACTGCCACCTCCACCATGATTATAGCCACGATATGGAGGACTATGACAATTTAAATGAGTAGATCAAAGACCTCATTCATCAAAAATTCCTTGGGAGGTTCGTTTAGATGCATCGAGAACCTTTGCCCTTATCTTAAAGGCTAGTGGAGAGGCAGATCAATGTTATCACCGGTAGACCTATATTTAGGAGGAGACAACTCCTCAGGTTGTAAAGCCTACGCCCAAGCTACTATCGAAAAATGCCCGAGGTCCGAGGATGACTCGGAAATAACCTTTAAAAAAAAAATGAGAGTACCTCAATCTAAACCATGGCGATGCCTTGGTGGTCTCTATGAGGATGATTAATGCTTAAATGAAGAGGGTCATGATTGATACAGCTTGCACGTCATGTTTGGGGACGAGCCCTGCTCCAAAACAATGATGACCAAATTCATGATGATGAAATTTCTAACGAGGACCAACGTCGAAAAGCTAAGAAGCAACTCAAGAGAGTTGCACTAGTGCTATATGACGACGATCTCCCTATTGAAGAAGGCCCAACCTAAAGTATCATTGATCGATCCTTGGAATTTTGGCAAGTCTCTCAAACATCCGGAGTCAATGGAGTCGCTAGTTAAGGCACCCTTAGACAAAGCCTACCACAATGAGAAAAGGACATGAAGTTTGCTATAGCAAAAGAAGGACTTAAAGTTTACCACAATGGAGGGAGGACTTAAAACCCGTCATAATGAGAGGACTCAAAATTTATCATGATAGAGGGAGGACCAAAAATTTACCACGATAAAGGAATGATTTAAAGCTTGCCATGGCGGGAGGACCCGAGATCCGCTGTGGCGGAGAAGGGACATGAAATTTATCATGATGAAAAAAAGATTTGAACATCGCTACGGCGGGAAGACCCAAGATCCTTTAGATAGAGAAGATATATGAAATTTATCATGATAAAAAGAATATTTAAAGCTTGCAATGATGGGAAGACCTAAGATCCGCTACAACGAAGAAGGGACATGAAATCTACCATGACGGAAAGAAGATTTAAAGCCTGCCATGGTAGAAAGACTCAAGATCCACTATGACAAACAAGGGACATGAAATATGTCATAATGGAAAAAATATTTGAATTCTGCCATGGTAAGAAGACTCGAGATCCTTTATAGTGAAAAAGGGATATGAAATCTATCACAACGAAATGAAGATTTGGTGCCTGCCACAATGGGAAGACCCGAGATCTGCTACGACGGAGAAGGGATATGAAATTCATTATGACGAAAAGAAGATTTAAAGCCCATCACGATGGGAAGACCCGAGATTCGCTACACTGAAGAAGAGACATGAAATTTGTCATGATATAAAGAAAATTTGAAGCTCGCCATGATGAAAAGACCTAAGATCTATTACGACGAAAAGAAATTTTAAAGTCTGCCATGGTGAGAAGACCCGAGATCTGTTACGATGAAGAAGAGACTTAAAACCTGCTACAGTAAAGACAAAAGTCCAAATATGCCCAAGTCATGTGAGTCGAAAAATCCGAACGACGTCGAGGTAAATCTATTATGGTGGAGGCACAAGGTCAAATATAATTGAGATATGTAAGTTAAAAAACCCAACTAGCACTAAGGTAAATTCACTATGATGGAGGTATAAGGCTAAATGTGCCCGAGGCATATGAGTTAGGAAACTCGATCAATGCTAAGGTAAATCTATTACAGTGGAGGCACAAGGTCAAATGTATTAGAGGCATATGAGTTAGAAACTCAATCGGCGCCGAGATAAACCTAGTATAACAAAGGCACGATGTTAAATATACCTGAGATGTGTAAGTCAGGAAACCCGACCAGCATCAAGGTAAATCTACTATGATGAAGGCATAAGGCCAACTATACTCGAGATGTATGAGTCAGGAAACCTGGCTGACATCGAGGTAGATTCGCTATGACGAATGAGCTAGGCCAAATGCACACAGGACATAAGAGTTAGGAAAACTCGAATTATATAAGAAGAAATCCATCATGACGGAGACACAAGGCCAAATGCACACGAGATTAGTGAGTCGAGAAAACCCAACCCACATGAAAAGAAATTCGTAATGATGGAGACACAATGCCAATGTCCTCGAGATGCATGAGTTAGAAAAACCTAACTCGTGTGAAGAAATTTGCTATGATGGAAGCGTAGGGCAAAATATGTCCGATGCATGTGAATCGAGAAAATTTGCTATGACGAAAGCATAGGCCAAATGCATATAAGACGTATGAGTTAGAAAAACTCAAATCACATAAAAAGAAATCTATCATGATGGATACACAAGGTCAAATGCATACAAGATTAGTGAGTCAAGAAAACCCAACTCACATGAAAAGAAATTCGTAATGATGGAGATACAAGGCCAATGTCCCCGAAATGCATGAGTCAGAAAAACCTAACTCGTGTGAAGAAATTTGCTATGATGGAAGCATAGGGCAAAATATGTTTGAGATATATGAATCCACTACAATGAAAGTATAGGGTGAAACATACCCAAGACGCATGAGTTAAAAAAACCCAACCCGCATAAAGGGATCTGCTATAGTATAGATGAAAGGTTAAATGCGTCCAAGACATATGAGTAAGGAAAACCCGACCTGCACTAAGATAAATCGAGTACGATGGAGACACAAGGTCAAATGTGCCCAAGATGCATGAGTCAAAAACCTAACCAACACTAATATAAATCAACTAGGGTGGAGGCGCAAGGCCAAATGTGCTTGAGATATAAGAGTTGGGAAAACCCGATCTACGCTAAGATAAATCCGCGACAATAGAGGCGTAAGGCTAAATACTCCTAAGATTCATAAGTCGGGGAAACCCGACCCATGCCAAAAGAAATCCGTCACAATAGAGATACATAGCAATATATACATGAGACATGTAAGTCAGGAAAATCCAACTCGTGCTAAACGAAATACGCATGGTAAAAACACAGGCCCAACATAGTCGAAATATCCGAATCGAGAAAACCTGACCCAGAAGATGAGATCCCGAATACTCTCATATCAGATGAACTAAACAACGTACTTCAAACCCCTCTTGAAAGAGGCTTAAAGCACGCCTTCGAGGGGGACAAATGATATGAAATCTACTATCAACTAATATGTGGTTGTCACGTGAGATCCAAGTCATCCTCTACCAAAATTCTTTCTTATCCTTTATGATAAGGAAGACAACTACAAGCTTTCATCTCATCCATTATGACAAGAAAGACAATCATCCAAAGCATAAAAAAATATCTTAAACCCAATATAAAAGGCTCCTTTAGAACTACTTGGGACCTTGAAGGGATCGAGTCAAGAAATCCCTCTCAATCTCGATTTTCATACAAATGATATCCTAGGAGCACAATATTTTCATCTCAGAAATATGATCTTGATGAGCTTAATGCTTGCTTCCATTAGCTGAGAGATACACACCTTTATCCTACAGCATTACTTTGACATGTTCAGTGATCAATGGAACATTTATTTCTGATACGTCACTCAAGATCCATGTTCAAGTGCTATTGCTAACACAACACAAAGAACTCTACAGCCCAATTGGGCCACACTAAGTGATATTAACCACTAAGTATACATTTAGCAAATATATGAACAGATTAGATGTCAACATTACATCAACTGCCAATAAACTGTTCATGAACATCATGCCCTGTTAAGCATGGATGCAGACATGAGACAATAACATGACAAAACATGGATAGGTTGACAAGCAAATCTTATAGGACACATCAATGTGTATATCATATATTTGATGGTAATTTTTGTATTTATTCTTTCCAATAAACTCTAGGATCATTTCCTGTTAATTAAGGATGTCAACAAGGTTCGATAACTCAATAAATTATAGGATCATTTCCTGGAAATATAGCAGTGCTTCAAAGAAACCAGTCAAACCTTTAATTGATTTATACTGGAAAATTACTCCAAGGATAATAACTTCAATAATTTACGGACAAAGGATTTTTAATCTCTCTCTAAAATTCCTTAATCGATTTGAATACCGAGTGGTTTGATCCTATTAAAACTATATTCTTCTAATTCGAAAAACAGCTTCATCTCATGATAATTGAAATGTAGGATAAAGAATAATAAAATTCGTGCTCCCAATTCGATCATTCGAATGTGATGATTGTTTTGTATCGACGATCAAGATCATTATTGTTTATCAGGGATGATCAATCCAGCTCAAGTATACTCAATCAAGATCAAGTTCGGAATTTAACTCCAACTCCAAGATAAGCTGATTCAATATAAAGGAAATGATGATTATTTTGATAGATACAAGGAGTAGAAATTATCTATCTTTCCCCTTATTCGACATGGAAGTATGTGGAAGAATGCAAGTTGTAACCTAAACATTTGAAATGACAAAGAGTGGGACACCATGTTCAAGCCACCGGTGCCATGAATTCAAAATCCAGCGAGCGAAGGGGCCTCAGATGCCAATTCTGCAACAGTATCTGTGGAGCGATCTTCACCTTTGAGCAGGACGACAAAAAGAAAGCTCAAACGGGCTATAAAAAACTTGGATCAAATGCCATCCTTTATTGACCACTGATACGCGTAGCTCCTTAATCTTGTTAATCTAATCTTGAGCAGCTAATTAACCTGACACACCTTTGTATGCAGGCCAATCAAACAAGTAATTAATTTGCCTGTGTTGGTAACTGAGAAGATAATGGTGGGTTGGACATGGCCGTCCTCCTCCTCATCGTGGTCCAATCAATAGCTGTCGACCGAACAGGCCAATCAACAGTCGACAGGTAGTCTCAGGAGAATCTTATCTTTTGTTTCCCTCTCTTTTCATGCACGCTTATTGATCCCTTCTTTTATGGTGGATTACCGACGTTACGCGTGATTAGCTATTAATGTAACAGACTTGAGATGGATAGAGAGAGAGAGAGAGAGAGAGAGAGAGAGAGGGAGGAAGTGGAAACCCTAGATGGGATCTTCTCTATATAAGGACGAGCAAAGAGAGGAGGGGAGCATCAGATCTGAGCTCTTCTACATCTTAGAAGTCAGCAGTTGCTTCTCTATATAAGGAAGAGCAAAGAGAGGAGAAGAGCATCAGATCTGAGGTCTTCTACATATTAGAAATCAGCAGTTCTGGTCCAGGTTTGATCTTGCAGCCATCTCTTTGATGGTGTGAATGGTATGTAGGCTGACAGAAGAGAGTGAGCACACAGCGGCAATTGCACCGATCCGATGCCGTTTCTGTTGCGTGCTCACTTCTCTTTCTGTCAGCTCTCTCTATCTCTCTTCTCCTTCACAAAAGCACAGCACCAGGACTGATGATGAGAGGCGCAGGAGTCGCTGTAAGACAAGTGTTAATGGGAAAGGTGTGTATGGCGTGGACATCTTCGCCCTCTGGAGAGAAGGCCACGCGCGTTTAGGGTTCGTCTTCTTTACTTTCTCTGTGAGCCATTTGTCGCAGTTCTTTTATCTTGTCTCTGTCAGGACTGTGAGATGTCTCATCTGGCTCGGATATCCATGGAGAAGGGATGGGTTTTCCGAGGAAGAGGCGAAGTACTCGGTGCATGAACTATAATGGTATGTTTATGGTACTTTGTTTCTGCTCTCGGACTACGGATGCTTTGAGATCTGGTTTTCTTCTCATTCCGGCATGCTTTGTCTGTGGTTTCCTGTGCATCGAAACGTGAAACGAGATCTGAGGCAAGAAATCATGATAATAATGCTATGGCGTGTTGTGTGGATCCTTCTCTCTTCTTCTTCTTCTTCTCCCTTTCTCTCTGCCAGATCTAAGCATCTCTTCTGCCAGATCTATCTTCACTTTTCTTCATGCTGCCTGTCGATTAGTTCTCCTGATGTACTTGCACAGAAGTTTGCATGGCTTCATGGTTCCAAAACCATAGGTTTACTTCTCATTCTGGTCTTCTTCTCATTCCGGCATGCTTTGTCTGTGGTCTTCCTGTGCATCGAAACGTGTTACGAGATCTGAGGCAAAATGATGATAATGCTATGGTGTGTTGTGTGAATCCTTCTTCTTCTTCTTCTCTTCCAGATCTAAGAATCTCTTCTGGCAGATCTATCTTCACTTTTCTTCATGCGGCCTGTCGATTAGATCTCCTGATGTACTTGCATAGAAGTTTGCATGGCTTCATGGTTCCAAAACCATAGGAAGAAGTGGATCTCGGCAGCAGCACCCGGATCTGCCTTCCATTTCAGGCTTGTCTCTGTAGATTATTTCCGTACTTTCTAATTTCAGTATGTGCTTTCTTGCTCTATACTGTGCTGCAGATCTCTCTTAGTTGTATTCCTGGATCGGTAGCTCCTGCTCCTATCCAACTGGCAGTTAAAAGTTCTTGCTCAAATATTCAATGCAGCTACCCACTTGTGTCAGCAGATCTTGGTTTTCTATGAGACATTTCTAGGTAAGAAATTGTTCCATGGTTGATGATCACTCCCTGCATGTCATATTTTATATATGTTTGGAATTATAGATTACTTATTCTTGCCATAAGCTTCAAGTCTTTGTTCAACCAAGTGCAAGCAGGAAGATCTTTCATGTGAGTTTATGTTTATGGCTTTTTTTTCTTTGCCTTGTGACACCAAGTAGGTCTATGACTGCAATATCATAGGGAAGAAGGTTGGCTCTAGGTAGATCAGTGGGTTGTACATGGAAAAATGTGGATGTGGATGTGGATAGGAAATGAGTCCCAAATATATATTTAAATCAGAATAAACATCAAATCATGTCATAATGTTACCAAACAAATTAAATGTTTGCTGCGCTAGTGGGGATGACCTAATTTATTTCACCAGAGTTCATCGGCAACTGGAGCTTATAGGTAAGCTCTCTCTCTCTCTCTATTAATTGAGAAATCATTGAAGAGAAAGAAAACATTGACATGATGTGAAGTTGTCTAATGAAAAAGACTCACTCAGCAAGGTATTGTGATAATTGACCAAAAATATATTGTTATGTATCATGTTATGTTATTGATTAGTTTTAATCTTCTACCTCTTCAATTTGGCTTTATCCTCCATTTCATGAATTTACATTTAGATTTTCTCTTCAAAGCTTGAATTGAAATAAGGTGATTAACATATGAAAATTATTCCTTTTATCTGATTATTAAGGCTTTCAGCCTTAAGCAACTGTGTTTCTCCTATCCATCTCTACTTGGTGATTATTCTTCAACAAGGAAGCCTAATCACCAATGATGAATTCTATGACTATAAAAGGATTTCTAGCTTTTCATATGTAAACATTTCAAAATAATAATTAGGATTTTTTTTTGGGTGGCACTGCTTAACAAGTTTGTTTCTTAGAGATAATTTACTTTTATAACTAGTAGAACTTATCAATTAATACCTCTTCATGTATGTTATATCCTTTTATAATCTCGCTCTTGCAGACACTAATTGGCTTATGCAGGTGAAATGCTGTCATCATAAACCTAGATTTTGATCTTAGCAGGTTGTTCTTAGTTAATCTTGTGTAACTCGTTAATCTGATTTTGTTTATGACAGTTCAATTCTTACAATGAAATTAAGATATAGATACTGCATTCTTGTATTTATTAATGTGATAATCACTTTGTAGTAGGGTTTTTGTGTGCTGTTTTCTCCTCCAAATCTCTTCATAGTTGTTATCTAATATCGCTATACATAGTTGTTTGATTCATGGATTATCCTTAATTTGAATTGGTAAATTTCTTACTTGTATTTGTGTAATTGTGGTTAATCTTTCTTTTACTATAGTGTTTCAATATGTGTTCATAAGTTGTAAATGTTTCTTCTATAGATTGTCAAAATGATTGGAGTTACTAGTAATTGTATGATAATAATTTCAGTTTGGTTATCCTTAAATCTGTTTGATGTTCTTTTCTTTTATTGTGGATTGACATTTTAACTGATACAGTAAGATCCATTAAAGGATGTCAGGATTCATTCATCTCTTGAGATAGAATAACTTTGTCCTAAATTATAATTGATATGCATTTTTCATTCATCAGTGGATAATTCATCTTCAAATTGGAACCAACTTTTTTTCATTACATTATGTGGCTTTAATAGAGATTAAACACTTCTCAGTTGGTGAGGATAAATGCCATCGATACTAACCGTTCGTGGAAGATGCTGATGAAAAGGTAGTTTGGCTTTCTAAATGTTCTTCGTATCGTCTTAGAGCATAGAGCCATGTAAGCTAGTTCTTTGGCAAGATCTATCTATTACATTAGTACTAGAATTTTTCCTGCCTCGGCGTGGTCTGCTTAACGTATTTGTTTGTCTACGGAGTTATTCGATAAGCTGATGTTGATGTTTACATGCTTTGAGTTCATAAAAATATTAGAATTTTAACAGTTAGCCAACAATTTTGAGTTAAATCTCTTTTGGGTATGCAACGAGCCATGATCGTAATCCTATATAAGTTATTGTTTAATGAAACTATCATCACCTATTTGTCGCAAAGTGGACCTAAAGGTGTCCATCAAGAGAGTGGCTTTGATCAAGTAATATGAGAGAGGGTGATGTCTGATAGAATTTTTAGGATCCTTGTTTTCGGTCTCTTAGATTATCATATAAATCTTATCTTAATTAGAAACTTCAGGTATTTTTAGTTAACAATACCTACTTTCTTCTCCATTTCAACCTATCATGATATTTTACGACCGCAATAGAGAACAGAACAATCATCTTAATGAAAATTCATGAAGCTTTTAAATGGTTTGTCAGTGGTGAATAATTTAACAATGTCGGATATCTTTCTCAACATTTTGAACAAAAATTGGATGGTTAGGCTTCTCTATACATTGCTTTTCGGACACTGGAATCTGCCTTGTTGAATCCAAATATATTTTGTTGTTGCAGCCGGGAACGACGCAGATCTGGTCTTTTTCCTTACACTAGCAATTAGAAGACAAAGTCGTGCGATATAGCCATTCGTGTATGATCTGCATCCATCATGGTTTTAGATTTTGGGACTCAATTGTAACTTTTAAGATCGTTCTATTTTTTAAGATCATTCTGATATAGATTGTAAAAAAAAGCTTCATCTGTAAGTTAATTCAGCTTGCAGTTTAAGACACTGTGTTTATAGCGGTCGAGCTGTTTAGAGAATTGTGAAAGATAGTTCTTTTTTTAATCATTTGAAACCATTTGTTTCATTGAACTTGGTTAAACCAGTGACCACAATTTAATCGTAGGACTAACAATGACGGGCATCCATCAAATATTGTTTTGAGGATTTTTCATGCAAGATTAGGAGGTCAGAAGCTCACTGCAAAAGATGATATATTAGCAAAGTGTTTCAGTTTCTGATACTTTGTACTGGATGTCGGTATCAGATAGTATTAATACTGTTGTGGATGCAGATATGAGGCCTGTATTAACTGAAGAAGATAGAATTATGCTTTCTAAACCAATAAAACAGTAATTATTTAGGGATGCTTTGTTTTAGACTACTGATGATTAACTAAGATCTACAAAGTGCGCCGAGGAGGTTAAAGAATTCTTCAGAACAGCTGAAATCTTATGAGAGGTGAATGCTGCAACCATTGCACCTATTCCATGATTATAGACCAATTGAATGCTGCTGCATTTTAAAGGATCTCTATCATCCAAATAATTTTTGACAGTCATAGGCATGCTATTGAGCTGATACTTGAATTTAGTCAGCACTGATACCCAATATAATGATCATGGAGAGCAAAATTTTAAGCTGGATCTTAGGAAAGGCATACACAAATCTTGTGTTCTGTTATGGTATGGCCAATCTCCTGCTATGGAAGTTCAAATTCAGCAATCAGGTATACCAAAGACTCAATGACTTTCTTCTTGTGTCAACTTTACCTGTTGATTTAGACTATACTGTCTTTTATTCTGGTGGTATGAAACCAATACATTTTGCAGCTACTTGATCTCAAGGGAGGATTACTGCCAATCTGATGACTGCATATGCCTTTATGGTGTTGAAAGGATGGCAACCAGAACTAGAAATCTGATGTGTTCAGTATCAAAGTCTTCATGAG
The DNA here is from genome assembly GCA_001649415.1 of Musa itinerans. Taxonomy (NCBI): domain Eukaryota; kingdom Viridiplantae; phylum Streptophyta; class Magnoliopsida; order Zingiberales; family Musaceae; genus Musa; species Musa itinerans. The sequence goes on along the minus strand of LVTN01000630.1, from coordinate 97,524 downwards.
AGCAGTTTCAGGCAGAAGGATAATTAGAGATTGGTGGTGTAATGTCCTTTGCTCCCTGCCAAGGATTCCTAAACATGTAATTTGCATGGCAAATTACTGCCACTGTCTTTGTTTAAAGAGGGATTACTGCCACTATTTCAACACAAAGTGTAAGTAATTTGGGCTAAATTCTTACAGAAATTTCAAGCAAAAGAGTAGCAAATGCTGCTAAAATCTGCCCCTACAATATTGAATGAGCTATACAATTCTGTTCTTTGAGTTTAGTTGTGGTGTCAATTTTGTAGTAATTGTTCTCTTTAGCAATATTATAATTGGAAGGAATAAAATTAGCAGAAATACCCAAAAAATCAAGAAAATATGAACAAACAAGAAATTTTTGATGCAGTCAAAATGTTAGTGAATGGATGGCTACCATATTGTAATTCGTATTATATTATATTGTGATCCATCATTGTTATTATCGACTTGATGAGGCGATTTTGAGGATTATATCGGATTTAATTTTACATCTTTTAGTTTACTAATCTGACACGCGGCATATGGTGATTGGTCACTAAAGCATGCCCCCGCCAGATTGTACCAAGTACTCAGGCCATAGGGCATGCGAACGGGTTGCCACAAGCTGTCTTGTTCCCTTACGTGAACATCTGCGTCGAGCCAAGTAGCGTCTAAAGGAATGACGTATCGTGTAATCTTTTGTATCTGGGACCCAGTGATTTGACCATTAAGTTTCTCCCACGTCTCCAGCATGGCATAGACGATGCATGGCTATGAACAGGTAATCTCGATCAGGAGCGGACACACGGCCGAGTGTTCCCGAACAAGACGACGTGGATCCGCTCGCTTCCATGAACATCCTTTCCTCTACTTCGACGGCTTCTTTTATCTTGGGATCGAAACCCTCCCACCTCCAAATTCTATTCCCGAATTCGCCCTCGATTTAGATTCGATGGCTTCCGCCGCCACCGCCTTCTTCGCCCCCTTGTACGCCAGCTCTTCACCCCATGGCGCATCCTGGTCGTTCTTCCATCGCTCTGCCTATTTCTCGTTCGGACTGCCTAGGTCTGCCTTTCGGGCCCTCAAGTACTCATTCCCGTTGCATAAAGAACCCGGATTTGTGCCGAAACCGGTGAGGGCCCCCGGCGTGGCCTATGCCACCGCAGCCACGGAGAAGAGCATCCATGATTTCACTGTAAAGGTAGGACCTTGATGCGTTCCTAGCTTATATTTCTGTGTTATCCGTCCTAGAAAACGTGGAAAAATGAATGTGTGATTAGAAGCATATTGTTGGTTTCTTAAAGATTTTGAACGGGTTTCAGTTAAACCACTTTAATACTAAAAAAATGTGACAGTTCATAATCTACTGAAAACTTTGGTGTGATCAGGAAGTGTCATGTTTTAGATGCTTGTAATTTGGAGGTGTTCGGTGAGCTTTTATGCCGTAGCCGAGGTGTCAACGGCTTGGTCCAATCCCGGATGCGCATAGGCCGAGATTGGAGGGGGATTTCCCGACTCTGACACTATACTGTCTTTTATTCTGGTGGTATGAAACCAATACATTTTGCAGCTACTTGATCTCAAGGGAGGATTACTGCCAATCTGATGACTGCATATGCCTTTATGGTGTTGAAAGGATGGCAACCAGAACTAGAAATCTGATGTGTTCAGTATCAAAGTCTTCATGAGAGCAGTTTCAGGCAGAAGGATAATTAGAGATTGGTGGTGTAATGTCCTTTGCTCCCTGCCAAGGATTCCTAAACATGTAATTTGCATGGCAAATTACTGCCACTGTCTTTGTTTAAAGAGACTATACTGTCTTTTATTCTGGTGGTATGAAAACAATACATTTTGCAGCTACTTGATCTCAAGGAAGGAAGGATTACTGCATATGCCTTCATGGGAGCAGTTGAGGCAGAAGGAGAATTAGAGATTGGTGGTGTCATGGCCTTTGCTTCCTAAACATATTATGTTTGTATGTCTTTGCATAGCAAATTACTGCTACTGGCTTTGTTTAAAGAAGGATTACTGCCACTATTTCAACACAAAGTGTAAGTAATTTGGGCTAAATTCTTACAGAAATTTCAAGCAAAAGAGTAGCAAATGCTGCTAAAATCTGCCCCTACAATATTGAATGAGCTATACAATTCTGTTCTTTGAGTTTAGTTGTGGTGTCAATTTTGTAGT
>LVTN01000630.1:37962-94404 GCA_001649415.1 Musa itinerans | reverse complement strand
ACTCATTCCCGTTGCATAAAGAACCCGGATTTGTGCCGAAACCGGTGAGGGCCCCCGGCGTGGCCTATGCCACCGCAGCCACGGAGAAGAGCATCCATGATTTCACTGTAAAGGTAGGACCTTGATGCGTTCCTAGCTTATATTTCTGTGTTATCCGTCCTAGAAAACGTGGAAAAATGAATGTGTGATTAGAAGCATATTGTTGGTTTCTTAAAGATTTTGAACGGGTTTCAGTTAAACCACTTTAATACTAAAAAAATGTGACAGTTCATAATCTACTGAAAACTTTGGTGTGATCAGGAAGTGTCATGTTTTAGATGCTTGTAATTTGGAGGTGTTCGGTGAGCTTTTATGCCGTAGCCGAGGTGTCAACGGCTTGGTCCAATCCCGGATGCGCATAGGCCGAGATTGGAGGGGGATTTCCCGACTCTGACCCTTCCGAAAGTTAAGTTAGAGTTGAGTGGAATAAGAGAGAGTCGAGTGTTCGAAGTCTCTCTGCATTAATCTGGTGGTTGGCTTTTATACTTGCCAAGGGGTGGTTGGTCGTACACGGTCCTTTAGTGGCTGTCAACTCCTTGGGCGGTTGGTTTGTACCTTACGTGCAAGCGTCGTTCGACCTGTACGGACTCGTGCTGTGTGGTGTCATTACGAGCTTTCTGAAGCAACTTTGCGATATGTAGCGCTGACTTGTACGACATTGAACAGTATGAGGGCAAGCAGTCGCCGCGTCGTGTCAGCCTGGAGCTCTTTTGTTGACACTGACGTAGTCACTGACCGTTGCCACGTGGATGGTGCTAGAATATGCCATATCATTTCCTCCTCCCAAAAGAAGCATGTGCTGGGTTCCTCGTGGAGGGGCTCGGGGCATGGCTTGGTGCCTCTTGTTGGTTGGGTTGGCCGATCAGCATAACTCGGATATAGGACTGGTTGAACAATACTGTTCGAACATCAGTTGACTGAGCAACATTGCTCGGGCGTGGACTTGTCCGAGTAGCATCGCTCGGACCCACATTTGGCCGAGCAACTATTCGGATAAGGGACTCAACCGAGCAATGGAGCTCGGGCATTGACTTGGTTGAGCAACACTACTCGGGCCCGTGTTTGGCCGAGTAGTTGCTCGGACATCGATTGAACTGAGCAACGATTGATTGCAAATGACTGACCGAGCAACGGAGAGTAGCAAATGCTGCTAAAATCTGCCCCTAAAATATTGAATCAACTATACAATTCTGTTCTGAGTTTGTCTTGTATTTGTTGCATTATACTGTTTAGTTGTGGTGTCAATTTTGTAGTCATTGTTCTTTTTAGCAATATTATCGCTATACAATTCTGTTCTTTGAGTTTAGTTGTGGTGTCAATTTTGTAGTAATTGTTCTCTTTAGCAATATTATAATTGGAAGGAATAAAATTAGCAGAAATACCCAAAAAATCATGAAAATATGAGCAAACAAGAAATTTTTGATGCAGTCAAAATGTTAGTGAATGGATGGCTACCATATTGTATGAATATTGTAATTCGTATTATATTATATTGGGGCCCATGTTTGGCTGAGCAGCTGCTCGGATATTAACTGAACTGAGCAGCGACTGATTGCACATGATTGGCCGAGCAACACTGCTCGAGAACTAGGGATTGGCTTGGCTAAGCAACACTACTCGGGCCCATGTTTGGCTGAGTAGCTGCTCGGACATTGAATGAACTGAGCAGCCATTGATTGCACGACTGGTCGTGCAGCATTGCTCGGGTGATCCATCATTGTTATTATCGACTTGATGATAACTGTGATGTAACATTAGGGTTTAATTTGGGCTTAAATGAGGCGATTTTGAGGATTATATCGGATTTAATTTTACATCTTTTAGTTTACTAATCTGACACGCGGCATATGGTGATTGGTCACTAAAGCATGCCCCCGCCAGATTGTACCAAGTACTCAGGCCATAGGGCATGCGAACGGGTTGCCACAAGCTGTCTTGTTCCCTTACGTGAACATCTGCGTCGAGCCAAGCAGCGTCTAAAGGAATGACGTATCGTGTAATCTTTTGTGTCTGGGACCCAGTGATTTGACCATTACATTTCTCCCACGTCTCCAGCATGGCATAGACGATGCATGGCTATGAACAGGTAATCTCGATCAGGAGCGGACACACGGCCGAGTGTTCCCGAACAAGACGACGTGGATCCGCTCGCTTCCATGAACATCCTTTCCTCTACTTCGACGGCTTCTTTTATCTTGGGATCGAAACCCTCCCACCTCCAAATTCTATTCCCGAATTCGCCCTCGATTTAGATTCGATGGCTTCCGCCGCCACCGCCTTCTTCGCCCCCTTGTACGCCAGCTCTTCACCCCATGGCGCATCCTGGTCGTTCTTCCATCGCTCTGCCTATTTCTCGTTCGGACAGCCTAGGTCCGCCTTTCGGGCCCTCAAGCACTCATTCCCGTTGCATAAAGAACCCGGATTTGTGCCGAAACCGGTGAGGGCCCCCGGCGTGGCCTATGCCACCGCAGCCACGGAGAAGAGCATCCATGATTTCACTGTAAAGGTAGGACCTTGATGCGTTCCTAGCTTATATTTCTGTGTTATCCGTCCTAGAAAACGTGGAAAAATGAATGTGTGATTAGAAGCATATTGTTGATTTCTTAAAGATTTTGAACGGGTTTCAGTTAAACCACTTTAATACTAAAAAATGTGACAGTTCATAATCTACTGAAAACTTTGGTGTGATCAGGAAGTGTCATGTTTTAGATGCTTGTAATTTGGAGGTGTTCGGTGAGCTTTTATGCGTAGCCGAGGTGTTCGCTTGGTCCAATCCCGGATGCACAAGGTTGCCCACGTGGAGCTCGGGTGGTGGAAGTGAGTGTTGGGTCGGGTTGGGTTCGAGCCTCGCCTCCCGAGTGCAATCTTCTCTCTTAGCTGCTTCTTCGTCGTCGGGCCCCTGCACATAGGCCGAGGTGAGAGGGGGATTTCCCGACTCGACCCTTCCGAAAGTTAAGTTAGAGTTGAGTGGAATAAGAGAGAGTTGAGTGTTCGATGTCTCTCTGCATTAATCAGGAGGTTGGCTTTTATACTTACGAAGGGGTGGTCGATCGTACACGGTCCTTTAATGGCTGTCAACTCCTCGGGCGGTTGGTTTGTACCTTACGTGCAAGCATCGTTCGACCTGTACGGACCCGCTTGAGCATTGGCTTGGCCGAGCAACACTACTTGGGCCCATGTTTGGTCAAGCAACTGCTCGGACATTGAATGAACTGAGCAGCGACTGATTGCACATGACTGGCCGAGCCACATTGCTCGGGCATTGGGGATTGGATTGGCCGAGCAATGTAGCTCGAGCATTGGCTTGGCCGAGTAACACTACTCGGGCCTATGTTTGGCCGAGCAGCTGCTCGAACATCGAATGAATTGAGCAGCATCTGATTGCACATGACTGGCCGAGCAACACTGCTCGGGCACTCGAGACTGGACTGGTTGAGCAACGTAGCTCGAGCATTGGTTTGGCCGAGATTTATAACTCGAGCACATGCTCCACTATAGCGAGCCCTCTTTTTTTTCTTTTTTAATCTGCACACCTTGGGCTCATCTACTTCTGGCATCGTCATGGCGGGCCTTCTTCTCTCCCCGATCTACTCACATGGGTAGCTCCGGGCGGGGCCTCTTGTGCGACTCCTCGCGCTTTCTTGCCACCAGTGCCTCAGTAGCAACATACTGGTTGGCCCGCTGGAGCATCTCGAGCAACACTACTCGGGCCCATGTTTGGTCAAGCAACTGCTCGGACATTGAATGAACCGAGCAGCGATAGATTGCACATGATTGGCCGAGCAACACTGCTCGGGCACTGGGGACTGGACTGGCCGAGCAACGTAGCTCGAGCATTGGCTTGGTCGAGCAACACTACTCGGGCCCATGTTTGGCTGAGCAGCTGCTCGGATATTAACTGAACTGAGCAGCGACTGATTGCACATGATTGGCCGAGCAACACTGCTCGAGAACTAGGGATTGGCTTGGCTAAGCAACACTACTCGGGCCCATGTTTGGCTGAGTAGCTGCTCGGACATTGAATGAACTGAGCAGCCATTGATTGCACGACTGGTCGTGCAGCATTGCTCGGGCACTAGGGACTGGACTGGCCGAGCAATGTAGCTCGAGTATTGGCTTGGTAGAGCAACACTACACGGGCCCATGTTTGGCTGAGCAGTTGCTAAGACATTGAATGAATTGAGCAGTGACTGATTGCACATGATTGGTAGCATTGCTCGGGCACTAGGGACTAGATTGATCGAGCAATGTAGCTCGAGCATTGGCTTGGCCGAGCAACACTACACGGGCCCATGTTTGGTTGAGCAGTTGCTCAGGCATTGATTGAACTGAGCAGCGACCGATTGCACATGACTAGCCGAGCCACACTGCTCGGGCACTGGGGATTGGATTTGCCGAGTAAAGTTGCTCGAGCATTGGCTTTGTCCAAGCAACACTACTTGGGCCTATGTTTGGCTGAGCAACTGCTCGGACATTGAATGAACTGAGCAACGATTGATTGCACATGACCGACCGAGTAACACTGCTCGGGCACTGGGGATTGGATTGGTCAAGCAACGTAGCTCGAGCATTGGCTTGGTCGAGCAACACTACTCGGGCCCATGTCTGGCCGAGCAACTACTCGGACATTGAAGGAACTAAGCAATGACTAATTGCACATGACTGGCCGAGCCATACTGCTCGGGCAGCGGGGACTAGATTGGTCATTCCCGTTGCATAAAGAACCCGGATTTGTGCCGAAACCGGTGAGGGCCCCCGGCGTGGCCTATGCCACCGCAGCCACGGAGAAGAGCATCCATGATTTCACTGTAAAGGTAGGACCTTGATGCGTTCCTAGCTTATATTTCTGTGTTATCCGTCCTAGAAAACGTGGAAAAATGAATGTGTGATTAGAAGCATATTGTTGGTTTCTTAAAGATTTTGAACGGGTTTCAGTTAAACCACTTTAATACTAAAAAAATGTGACAGTTCATAATCTACTGAAAACTTTGGTGTGATCAGGAAGTGTCATGTTTTAGATGCTTGTAATTTGGAGGTGTTGGTGAACTTTTATGCCGTAGCCGAGGTGTTCGCTTGGTCCAATCCCGGATGCACAAGGTTGCCCACGTGGAGCTCGGGTGGTGGAAGTGAGTGTTGGGTCGGGTTGGGTTCGAGCCTCGCCTCCCGAGTGCAATCTTCTCTCTTAGCTGCTTCTTCGTCGTCGGGCCCCTGCACATAGGCCGAGGTCAGAGGGGGATTTCCGACTGAGTAGCGACTGATTGCACATGACTGGCTGAGCAACACTGCTCGGACTCTGGGGATTGGATTGGCTTGCATTAATCAGGAGGTTGGCTTTTATACTTACGAAGGGGTGGTCGATCGTACACGGTCCTTTAATGGCTGTCAACTCCTCGGGCGGTTGGTTTGTACCTTACGTGCAAGCATCGTTCGACCTGTACGGACCCGCTTGAGCATTGGCTTGGCCGAGCAACACTACTTGGGCCCATGTTTGGTCAAGCAACTGCTCGGACATTAAATGACTTGAGCAGCGACTGATTGCACATGACTGGCTGAGCAACACTGCTCGGACTCTGGGGATTGGATTGGCTGAGCAATGTAGCTCGAGCATTGGCTTGGCCGAGCAACACTACTCGGGCCCATGTTTGGCCAAGCAACTGCTCGGACATTAAATGACTTGAGCAGCGACTGATTGCACATGACTGGCCGAGCCACATTGCTCGGGCATTGGGGATTGGATTGGCCGAGCAATGTAGCTCGAGCATTGGCTTGGCCGAGCAACACTACTCGGGCCCATGTTTGGCCAAGCAACTGCTCGGACATTAAATGACTTGAGCAGCGACTGATTGCACATGACTGGCCGAGCCACATTGCTCGGGCATTGGGGATTGGATTGGCCGAGCAATGTAGCTCGAGCATTGGCTTGGCCGAGTAACACTACTCGGGCCTATGTTTGGCCGAGCAGCTGCTCGAACATCGAATGAATTGAGCAGCATCTGATTGCACATGACTGGCCGAGCAAAACTGCTCGGGCACTCGAGGCTGGACTGGTTGTAGCTCGAGCATTGGCTTGGCCGAGATTTATAACTTGAGCACATGCTCCCCACTATAGCGAGCCCTCTTTTTTTTCTTTTTTAATCTGCACACCTTGGGCTCATCTACTTCTGGCATCGTCATGGCGGGCCTTCTTCTCTCCCCGATCTACTCACATGGGTAGCTCCGGGCGGGGCCTCTTGTGCGACTCCTCGCGCTTTCTTGCCACCAGTGCCTCAGTAGCAACATACTGGTTGGCCCGCTGGAGCATCTCGAGAATGGTTGCTGGTGGCCTCTTGACCAGCGCCCAAAAGAACCTTGAAGGTCGTAGGCCCGTTGAGAACTCCTACATAACCAAAGAGGGGTGGGCATCTGGAACCCCTTGGATTTCAGTAGCGAAGCGGGTGACGAAGAGGGAGAGGGATTCGTCCTCCTTTTGCCTTGGTCCGAGGAGCATGACTGTGGACGGTTTAGGTCGCGTGCTGGCTAGGAAGTGAAACTTGAGTTCCCTTGCAAGTTGATCAAAAGACGAGATCGAGGACGGCCTCAATCGGCTATACCACATTCGAGCCTCGCCTCGGAGGGTGGTAGGAAATGCTCGACACATTAGGGCATCGAAAGTGTCGTATAGGGCCATATGGGCCCGGAAAGTGGCGACATGCTCCGTTGGATCGGAGCCGTCATCATAGGCCTCCAACGTCGGGAGGCGGAAGTTGAGGGGGATAGGCTTGTCCTGAATTTCTTGGGTAAAGGGGGACCCAATCGAGGTACTTTCCCTGAGCTCCTCAGATTTATGGAATTCCCTTTGAACCTCGTCCAGGCGTTGATTCACCAACCGCAATTGGGCCCAGAACAAGTCATCCGTCGAGTTAGACGATTGGGTGTTGGCTTCGGGGAAGGTCGAGGCAGCGCGTTTGGGCACAGGGACGTTGCGCTCTGCTGTTGGCCTCGGGTGTCCCGATTGCTCTCCGATTGGGGGGTGGGCATATGGAGCCAGAGATGGCTGGTCGACCGGGGTGGCATTATGACGTGTAGGGATAAGCATAGGTTGGATCACAGGTGATGGTCGTGGGGGGAGAATCGTCTGTTGAGCTAGCTAGGGTATGAGGGGTGCGATGGTCTGCATCATTCCGGTTAACGCTTGCACCTGGTGGGTGAGGTTGAGGAATGCCTCGACGGAGACGATTAATTGCCTCGCGCCAGCCCCGAGAAGCAAGAGCCCGGGGTCGTTGAGCAAATGATAATAGCGCTCCGGAGTTTGAGCCGAAGCGCTTCCATCTATATGCAGGAGAGTACTGCCCTCAAAGGTCGAAGGTGGAGATGGTGGCGGGTGCCTTCTCGCCAGGGCGTTTGCTAGGATTGTTTGGTGGTGGACGCTCTTACCACATCAGGCCCTCCTTCTAGCACCAAAATGTTAGTGAGCCTTTATGCCGTGGCCAAGGTGTCAGCACAGCTCGGTCCAATCCCAGATGCGCAAGGTTGCCCACGCGGAGCTGGAGATGGTGGCGGGTGCCTTCTCGCCAGGGCATTTGCTGGGATTGTGTGGTGGTGGATGCTCTTACCACATCGGGCCCTCATTCTAGCACCAAAATGTTAGTGAACCTTTACGTCGTGGCCAAGGTGTCAGCACGGCTCGGTCCAATCCCAGATGCGCAAGGTTGCCAACGCGGAGCTCGAGTGGTGGAAGTGAGCGTTGGGTCGGGTTGGGTTCGAGCCCCGCGTCCTGAGTGCGGTCATCTCTTTTGGCGAGTGGCTTGCTTCTTCGTTGTCGGGCCCCTGCACATAGGCCGAGGTCGGAAGGGGGATTTCCCGACTCGACCCCTCCGAAAGTGAAGTTAGAGTTGAGTGGAATAAGAGAGAGTTGAGTGTTTGAAGTCCCTCTGCATTGATCAGGGAGTTGACTTTTATATCTGTGAAGGGGTGGTCGATTATACACGGTACCTTGCCGGACCCACGCCGTGTGGCGTCATTCCGAGCTTTCCGGAGCAACTCTGTGATATGTGGTGCTAACTTGTACGACATCAAACAGTACGAGGGCAAGTAGTTGTCCCATTCGGGTCTGAGGTGTCGCGTCATGTTAGCCTGGAGCTCTTATGTTGGCACTGACACAGTCGTTGACCGTTGTCACGTGGACGGTGCTAAAATATGTCATATCAGGAGGAATTGATGAATTTAGGAGAAAAAGGAATCTGATCTCCATTATTGTTAAGCAGATTTGCTGTCAAATTATTTCCATTTGTAAAACTAGATCTGCTTTTATTTTTAATTCTGTATAGTGCTTACTCTAAAGTTATGATTACAATTATACAAAGTGAGGTAAGACAATTAAATAAATCTATTTAGAATAAGATAAACTAAGGCAGTTATTGGATATGCTGGAAACTTCAGTCTGATCAGTAATTAAAGATTTCTGAGGTGTTGGAAATTCGGAGGAATTAATCTTTTGTGAGCTTGTTCGGTGAAAAGGAAGCACATTTTCACTGTTTTTAACTAGCCTTGCTTCCAAAGAAGTTCCATTTGCAAAAGTAGATCTGCTTTTTTGTTCTGTATGCTGCTTATTGTGAATCTATAAATACAATTGTGCAAAGTGAGGTCAACTAGATTCAGCGTGTAGAGTTTGCAAAGGTTAGAACTTTGTATGTGATATAGACTTGGGAGATATGGGTGATGTACCTGTATATTTAAAGATGAAGCAGAGTGTAGCAGAGAATGGAAGTCTAAGGTGCTTAATGAGCATAGTGGTATTTTGAAATTCAAACTAAAATTATTTGTCTTTTCTTTTTCTTACTCTTGTATCCTTCCCTTATCCTATATCTATATCGTTTCTCATCTCTTAATATTTTTTCTCGAAAGATTTAATATGCATCTTTATTCTGAAAAAGTAGTTGTGTCAAAGATGATGTCAATTCTGATGTGTGCAATTATAGTCTACCCCACTCTCTCTTCTTGAACAAAGGATAAATTTGGTGCAGGATATTGACGGGAAGGATGTTTCTCTGAGCAAATTTAAAGGGAAAGTTTTGCTGATAGTTAACGTTGCTTCAAAATGGTGATTCTCTGTCCATTTGTAATTAAATGCTTGCACTTGGTAGTAGGTACTACTGCTCAATGTTTGGCTTTGCAAACCTTTTAATGATACAGTATTTGTTTCTAATTGTTAAGTGGGTTGACAACATCAAATTACACCGAGCTCTCTCACATTTATGAAAAGTACAAGACACAAGGTATGCTAAATTTGTCAAGTGGATAAGCTTTTGTATTAATTGTTTTCTTTTCCCTATCTATAACTTTATATTTCCTAATTGAAGATGTTCTAGATCATTCATTGGATATTTAATTTCGACCTGCAATTCATGCTTTCACATCCATTTCTCTTATTATATGAGGAAGATGAAGAGCAACTGTAGCATTATCGTATAGCTTAATATATCAACTGTGAGGGAAGCATTTTGGGAATTCAATTGTAAGTGAAGCCCCAGTGTTGGCTGTTGATATTACTCAATTCCTATGTGTTTATTTGTGAGAGTGAAACTTGAACTCATGGTTAAGTTACCATTATCCTGAGTACAAGGTTTGTATTCATTTGATCTAACAACAAGATCTTATCCCTACTTTGCATTATTTTGCTTGCATTTGAACTGCAGACATTCAGACAAACCATTTGCATGAATATGGAAATATCATCTGTACAAGAGCACATGTATCTCCTAAAACGATACATCCCGCACTTCCATGAAACAGAAGTGGATATTTCTAATATAATCTGTCCTCTCCTTTATAAAGATACATGCCTATAGCAACGTCAGGTTCTTCATATCTCTCATGCCCCTCTTATTCAACCTTGGTGGGACCTTATGGCATTTGCTTTCAGGTGCTGCTATCTGATTACTAAAGATTGAAATTTGATATCTAAAATCATATTTCATGGGCTTGAGGAAGTGGATGGAAGTAAATTTATGTAATAGTTGAACAAGATCATTTAGGAATTGTTTTGTATGAGGATGGAATTTTGGTTGAAAACAGATTAATTGTATACTGTAGGGTACATGCTGTTGTTACTGTGAGATATACCTAAATGTTCACAAAATCTTAATGCAGGATTTGAAATTTTGGCCTTCCCTTGCAATCAATTTGGGGGGCAAGAACCTGGATCAAATTCAGAGATTAAACAGTTTGCCTGTACAAGGTTTAAAACAGACTTTCCTATCTTTGACAAGGTACGACATATTAACCCCTCTAGATGCATTCTTTTTCAGCCAATGTGAAAAATATATGCACATATATAGAAACTTCATGTTTAAAGTATATTATACATGACAGGTTGACGTTAATGGACCAAATACTTCACCAATTTATCAGTTTCTCAAGTCCAGCGCTGGGGGATTTCTTGGTGATCTAATAAAGTGGAACTTTGAGAAGTTTTTGGTAGATAAGAATGGAAAAGTGGTGGAGAGATATCCTCCAACAACTTCTCCTTTCCAGATCGAGGTGTGTAAATAGACTTAACAATGTCATAATCAGACACTAGGCACTAGAAATCCTATTAAATGCTAATTCTGCATAGTGACTCATTGGTGCTAGTATAACATGTGCGCATATCATGAATTCTGGCATATAAGCTTCTTCAGTGATTCTAATGTCGAAAAGAAAGCATGAAAAATAAGAAAAATGAGTGTAATGTCTATATAATGGAAGCAACTTGTTCCTCTCATGACATGTTCTGGGATGACTGAGATTCAATGTTAGTTTGTGTTTCTTATTTTGCAATACAGAGGCATTGCATGAACACTGGAAATTGCTTTGAGGAATGCTATTCAAATCACAGTTTCCATAATGCTGAAGCACTATTGATATAGAAAAAGCAAAAAGATAAATTTTCTTGCTAGATCACTAAGAGGTATCTAACAGGTTGTACTTTCCTTGAACTTCTCAGTGAAGATCAAGCTTAATAAACACTGTTTTGTTCTGTCAAAGTACTTTTTATGATCATTGCAATCTGCTAAATTTGCACATCCACATGAATTGCTGATTTAAACCAAAATGTTTGAAGCTAATCATGAAAATATTTAAAGATGAGTAACCATCATAGGTTGGAAGTGCATGTGGATACTGATTAAAACCAAAATGTTTGAAGCTAATTCTGGAACCATTTAAGAATGAGTAGCCATCTCGGTTCAAAGTGCTTGTGAAAATCTCCATCAACTACAGAAATAACATATCTAAATTGTGGTCAAATTATTATATTTTCCATATGCTTTTGCTACATGATTTTTGTATGATGCACCAGTAATCCGTGTTTCAGTTGACATTAATGACAACATGGTAGGACATTTGATAGTCTAAATGTAAAAACTCAGTCATCTACTGTATTCTGTTTCTGGAGGTAGGTTACCACTGTAGATGCAGTGGGACAGTGCCTTTACAATGACAGCTTGATTGTGGTTCATGTTGATATTATTGTGTTGCTTCTTAATAAAGCTTTAGTTTGCATCTCACACACTTCTACTTTCTGTTGCAGAAGGATATTCAGAAACTCCTTGCGGCATAATCATTTTGATCCAGTATGAATGTGAATAGAGCACTGAGCCATGCTTGCTAAGGACAACTTTTTCTCCCATTTCTTCAGTTCTAAACCTGTAATTGGATGGCTCCATGCATAACCGAACCAGATGAATTTATAGTTCGTATTCTGAAAGCTTTACTCGACATATTATTTGATTACACTTTGTTCAAGTGCACTCCACATGTATCTAAAATAGTAGATAAGGTGTCCTCAGTTTAGCTCTATGCTATCAGAAGTACAATACTGGAACAGAGTACAAGTTGGTTCCTAAATAAGCAAGGGAAAAGATCAAATTGCTTTTTGGGATACCTGTTGGAAAACTGAAAATTCTATTGGGCTTATGGATATTCATCATGCTTTTTTTCATAAAGAGAATATTTATGACATTTGTTTGAAATTCTTGACAACTTTGGTGCTAGTACATTGTGATCCTTGGATGAGTTTGGTTCTTAAAATTATTTATGCTGTAGCTTGCATTACAATTTTCTCCATGTCAATTTTGTTTTATGTTGTTGGAACATTATTCTTGTCTTTGAGGCTTTAATGCTTCTCAGCTGGGACCTTCAGCTTCAAAATAAAATATCAAAAATGCAAATTTGACCTGTTGACTTTCTCTGGTGGTAGGACTGTTAAATGATAGATGGATGAAATTGGCCCTAAACATCTTAACCATTTAATAGAATATTTTTGTTCATCATCTTCCATCTGCTTGTGTAGGGCTAAATTTTGGACTTCATTGTGCCAAGGAAGGGAACAATTTGCAGGAGTATGTGTCATTTACGCCCCCCAAAAAAAAACCTCTATTTACAATTTTTAATGTATGTCAAAATTTTGCCATGTTAGTCAGTATTTTTTTAAAAAATACATCAGATAAAATTTTAAATCCTTAATCTTTAATAAATAGATTTGATATACCATCATGAAAGTAGTATTTAATGTGTCTTTTATCACCATGTTTCATGGCTAGCAAGATGATATCATGTGTCTCTTTAACTTCAAGATGCAGTCAACAGGTAGCAAGTAAGTTCAATCTGCTGTAGGCCCTCAAATGCAGTTGAGTGCATTTATTATGTTGCAATGAAGTGTGGACAGCTTGCAGTGTTGTGTAGTGAATTATGATAGATTAGACTTGTCTTTAATTCAGCACTTCTTTATTTAATGCAGTGAAAGTTTTAAGATCTATTTCATTGCTTTTTTAATATAGAAAGTTTCTGGCTCAGAAAAATGTTTCAGGCAGTGGAAATGTTTGCATGAGTTGTACAACAAAAGCCACATATACAAACCAGAAAGACAACACCAAAAACAAAAACCAAAAACAAAAACAAAACTTGGTGTTGTGTGGTAGTACATATATGATACATAAAACTAGCGGAAGAAACGCCATCTTCCTCGATCTAAAGCCGGGCAGAACGCGAGGATTAGGAGTTCTATTCCACACGATTGGCGAGGCCCTTCATTTCTCCTCCTCAATCTCGTCGCAATTCGTCTCCCTCGATGGGCAACACCTCCTCCATGCTCACCCAATACGACATCGAAGAAGTCCAGGAGCACTGCAACCACGCCTGTGAGTTGCCCTATGCCCAGTTTTTTCTCCGTTTCGTTCTGATTTCTACACGTTGACCGATAAAGGGCTTCGATTTGTATGTTGTTGTTTTTGTACCAGAGTTTCCTTCTTTAATATAAAGATTGGATTTTTAGTTTCGCAGCAAGAGATTGTATCTCTGTACCACAGATTCTGCCAGCTCGATCGTAACAGCAGTGGATTTATCCCCGGGGATGAGTTCTTGTCAGTGCCGGAGTTCGCAGTTAATCCGCTTTCTCAGGTTTGCTGCTACTCGTTGTTTGGAGCTTAATTTCGATGTGTCTATGTGGTTTGATTGCTGTGGTTTTGTTGCTTGTTTCAGAGGCTACTAAGGATGCTGGACGGCTTAAATTTTAAAGAATTTGTTGCTTTCCTTTCTGCTTTCAGTCCGCGGACAAGCTTGCAGCACAAAATCGAATGTGACTGCTAATAGTGTTTTTACATACATTCTTTTTTATCTGTGTTTCTCTTTCTCGTTGAACATCGCATTGTTTCTTTGTAGTTATATTCAGGGTCTATGATTTTGATTCCAATGGAAGAGTCACATTCGATGATATATTGGGCGTATTACGAGACTTGACGGGTTCTTTTATAAGCGAGCAGCAGAGGCAGGTTGGTGAGAATTTCTTGTTGTTAAGTGTTTCCATTCAATAGTGGCTGCTTTAAGCAACTACATTCAGAAAAATTCGTAATCTTGTGGAATCTTATAGTTCTTCAGATTCAGGCTTCATTCATGTATAAAATATTTGAGTAACTTGTGGGATGATGTGATTCAAGTTGTCTGGATGACAGACTTATAGTGGAAGTCGTGGGATGATGTGATTCAAGTTGTCTGGATGACTACAGACTTATAGTGGAAGTCAAGGTAGAAAAGAACAAACTTTCAAGTAATTGGATATGATAGGCCTTAAGGTCAGTGGGCAGAAATTGCATTTCCTAAATGACTGAATAGGATGACTTCCTTGATGAGATTTCACAGTTTATTCTTTATGTCCAACTATTTTCTTGTGATTTTAGGTAATGTGACATCTTAGAGACAATATACCAGGAAGAAAATTTCAACAGGTCATCATGGGATCAGATTTTAGTTTCATACTTAGTTTATACTCAGAAGAACTCTAGGATACCCTCATATATTATGATAGTTGATGACATTGTTTTTCGAGCACTTGTGCTGTCTCCATCGAGCACTGGGTGTTGTACAACATATAACTGCAAACTAACAATTCTTAATGAGAGGTGTCCTAGATGTATTCTGGTCATTTGGTACTTCTATTAGCCAGTTACATGGGGTTTCTGGTTTCTCCAGATGGCGCTTGCTTCATGTGCTGGCACAATTTGGCATGGATTTCTCGCGAATTACACAAGTCCTTTATTTAAAAGAGTCTATGCCCATCCATGGCATCTCAGAAGTCTTGTGCTTGTACCAATCTGATACAGCACATGCTGGTTTCTGTTGACCAGCTTGTACCATTTGCTTTCATAGAAAGAACTTCATGAGTTTCTTGTCTTTCTTATATAATACACATGTAATTTGTAACAGATATGCAGTTGTGCAACATTTGCACTTAAATTATCTTTTACAAGACTTTCTTTTCATGGACAGAGAACTATAAAATAGCATGGTGCTCTTATGAATTTGTATCTAACATATATGAGTGTTCAAGCCTGGACCGGTATATGCCACCCGGAGCAGACCATCCAGGCAAAATTTGATACTATGATATGAGGACATCATGACATGTTGGACAAGTATATTACTTTAATAACACAATGGTTAATGAATGGCCTAGTTGATCAGTGATTTCTGTATTATTGTATTGGAAAGTTGTGATAGGATGAGAATTAGTTCAGTTTGCTGAAACAGCTGTGCTCTCCTTTTTTGAAATTCTCTGTGGAAAGCATGGGTGAGTTGAATTGAATAAGTTCTATGCAGTATTAATATGTCACTGTTTTCATGTCTAGATCTTGTTGATTTACCATAAAAAACCTGCTTAACTTGAATGTATATATACAATTGATAAGTATTCTCTTGGTGTTTTTCTTCTGTATTTTCTGGGTGATACTTCAGCATAGCTCAAGCTCGTTCAAGTTTATATACTTCTTTTGGCTCACCATTATCTACTTTTTCTTCTCAGAAAGTTTTGACCCGTGTCCTTGAAGAAGCTGGCTACACAAAAGATTCATCGCTCGTCTTGTCTGACTTCATGAAGGTTCGCAAGTCAAATTGTCAATTCTTTGGTACTGGGAATATTGTCTGTTACAAATTCTTTTAATAGAAAAATATTTATCTGTATCTCTTGTTGTTAAAAGATATAAGGTTCATCGCATAGGATACCTTGCGTTGCTCATAAAGAGAAGTAGCTGCATACCCATTTCATGCATAGGATTTTGCTATATATATTTCATTGACTCAAGATTTTTATGCTGTAGTCCTGCTTTCCTTCTTCCATTCATAGTATTTGTATAGTATTTCATTTTTTTTGGTTTCCATTCAAATGCATGGTCTTAAATATTAAACTTGGGTCATAAAACATTATCCTTCTGTTTATGACCAAAAATTACAAAGAATCGGCTGTATTTCCAAACATGATATATTTATATGATAGTAACATGCCTGTTTGTCAACTTAACAAGAATGGAATTTTGATCGTTTATCCCAAAAGATTTCATTCAAGAAAAAAGATCTTTCACTTGGAACACTCAATTTGCAGAAACATTCTCCAAAAAAAAAAAAAAATATTTTTTTGCTCATGTGCTAGAACTGCAAAAACCAGCAACTTTGACACAAAAACACAATGCTTCTGGTGATTTGATGTTGCAAAAGTTTTGCACTATGCTTGATGTATTCCTAAATTTCCATTAAGAACAGATAATAGCACGGTTACAATTTTTTTAAATACATGGATTTCATATTTTTTATGGCTTGCTGTCTGCAGTCTTGCTGCAATATATATGGAGTTACAAGAATGTCACAAAAAATGCCACTATGATGTATGATAATTAAATTCATTGATCTTCTAATCAAACCAAGGTCGGCAATTTCGAGCCGTACCGCCCGGTACGGGCGGTACGTACCGGTCCGACAGGTTACCGGTATGTGGACCGCCCGGTACAGTGCTGCACTGTAGCGGTACAAACAGTACACCGCAGCAGTTAAATAATGCACTGTAGCAGTGTAAAACAGTGCATTGTAGCACTGCAGCACTGCTACAGTACTCGATACCCCTAGGGTGTACCGCTCGGTACACCTGGGTGTACTGAGCGGTACACCCATACCGTACCGTACCGAGCCCAGGTCGAAACTCTGGTACGGTACGGTACGGTTTTGCGGACCTTGAATCAAACAGATCTGTTTCTAACAGATAAATGTTTATGGTATTCAAGTCTGCAGACATGCGTCATGTACTCTGCAAAGCATATGACAAATGGTGGTTATAGTTAATGTGCTTCTTTAGTTTATTGGTCTAAGCCTATATGCATGTGTATGGCAGAGGCATGCATTCGCATAAATGCTGTGTATGTATCTGTGATGTGCATGGCATAGATGATTTGATGAGTGGGTTGGAACCCCCAAAGCAATGGTTTGGGCTATTATACAACTCTCACCTGTAATGTACACCTGCCTAATGACTCTTTTTAAGCAACGCCATAGATGGACCCATGAGAAGAACACCAGAATGAAGATGCCTTTTGGGTTATATTAATGGGGCTGAGTTGTCAGCAATATGTGATAACATTGGCTGATAGGTTTCACTTTGCTTCTAGGTACAACCATGCCTCTTTCTCTTGTTTTCTTGCCTACTTTGATGTGCTCTTATTTTACGCATTGTTGGCCATTGTTGCAATTCATCCTTTTTGTTTAGTCTACTTATGTTTCCTGTTGTTTGACATATCAACAATGAAATTACTATGGGATATTGGACTTGAATTTTTTTTCTTGCAGATTCTTGGCAACTCTGATTTGAAGATGGAGGTTGAAGTTCCTATTGATTGAGAAGCATTGCCAAGAAATATTATCTTTTCCTACTAGATTCTGGTCTGTTGATGATCAAGCAAGATACATCTCTCCTTTCCCTCTTTTTTTTTAAATTATGTTAATTCTTCACAATATTTGTTGAAATTTCAAGAGATTCATGACCACCTAATAGGATTTCTATGCTTTTTTCTGCATTGGGTGTTGCTCTAGTCATGTCTTTTCCGAACTTGGAGAACTTTGTCGATCCAATCATCATGATCATGTATATTTAATTTCTAGATTGAGCTCTGATGTTTAAGTCGATATGTGTTTCCTTCATCAGTGCTTTCTATAATCATATCTTGGGAAGAAAAGTTGGGGTTTATTGGACTACAGGCTTTCCTTTTGCATGTAATAGATAAAAGTATACAAAGGTAAGACAGTCAATTTTGGTGAGCTTTCTGCACTAGAGAAATGGTCCAAATGTGCCATTGTTCTGATACGGTTTGAGAGTTAATTTTTTTGGTGGCAAATCCTTCTTGGTATCATACCTGATACAACATGAAAGATTTTCTTGTTTTATCCTCTATTCAATTTGTGTTTACTTTTTTACGAATGAAAATATTTTTTATTATCGCATTTATAGTAACCCATGCATCCATGTTAACATTTTTATTGCAATTATACTAATTTTGGTTGTATATGTTGTTTCTTAAGTAACCAATACCTATAAATTAGAAGATGGTGATGGAAAATTATAATGTTTTAAGCATTTAGTTCTCACTTTGTAAAGGTGTGTCATATGTTAGATCACAACTAAATGCCAATTTTGAGTAATTTACTCCTTGAAAACTGAACCCAACTGCATAGAAAAACTGAACATTAGCTTCATCTGCCTTTTCCACATCAATTAAATTGCTCTAGTTTAAGCTAATGATAATAGATTTATCTAATTTTATGCACAATCACGTTTATTATCCTTTGATGTAGGATTAAATTGGGATGCCATATCACTGTTAGGAAACAAGCTAATGATAATAGATTTATCTAATTTTATGTACAATCACTTTTATCATCCTTCCATGTCACTGTTATGAAACTTGATATCTGCTACAAGAAAAACAACACTTGATTGCATCAGCATCACTTTGTAGTAATTTTTTAGATGCTGATAACTTGACATTCCAATGAAGTAAATGGTTCATCAGAAAAGGGCAGCCACTACCAGTGAGATTGGCTGAACAAAGATTCTGCATCCCACTATTGTGCAGCTCAGGATGCTGGAGAGCAGCACCCACTGATGCAGATCAAAAAGGAAAAGAAAGAAGACAAAAGGATGGGTGGCCTTCCTCCATTTCTCCCACATGTATATGGATCCTGTCACCTTATTGCAAGGTTCAAACTTACAAAGGATTGGTTTGGCTTTTTCTAGTGCTCCACCTCTTTCTTCTTTCTTTGCAGGACTGCTTAGATTGTTGATAAGCTTGATGTCATGAGGTTAGCCATTCATGTGATTATATTAATTTAAGCATGCTATCAGTATTACATCATTGAATGGTGCCCACTTTGTTAGAGTAAATTATGAACTCTCAATGGTTTGTTTCCATTTTAACAACTCAATTATGGTGAAGTCCCACTTGAGTTTATAATCACATAATTGGAGCTCATAATGCCATTCCTTTCAATATTTGTTAGAAATTTAAATTAGAAAGTCAATAGTAAGATATATGAGATTAACTTAGAAGATTAAGTTGTTCGATGGTGACTCATACTCAATATGCTGTTAATTTTTAATCACTTTTTAGTATTAGTTTTACTCATGAATATTTTTCTCATGCATCCCCTATTAATATTTGGGTTGATTATTCATATTTATTCATGAGGATAAATCAAATTCTTGTCTCTCCCTGTAAAAGGAGGTCAGCTAATTTGATCATAATGTGATTACTTGTTATGTTACTAAGAATTGAACAAGAGATATTAATTTTCTTGCCCATCTATATATATATATATATATATATATAGATGGGCAAGAAAATTAATATCTCTTGTTCAATTCTTAGTAACATAACAAGTAATCACATTATGATCAAATTAGCTGACCTCCTTTTACAGGGAGAGGAATTGTGTTTGCTCTGAGGAATTCAATGATCTAGTCGCCGAAGTTGGACATGCTCGTCTCCCCAAAGACGGAGGACGAGAGGCCAAGAGAGGAGGCGAAGGTGGCGGTGGTGGTGTCGCCGGCGAGAGACCGCTTCAGCCGGCCCAGGTCGTCGGCGGCGTCCATCATCGTCGGCCTGGACGACGGGCTCTCCTGACTGCACAGCAGGCCCAGCTCCAGCAGCTCTCCAATGGCGGTATCCCACATTATCTGCACCTCCGGCATCTGCCGCCGCACCTCGCTCGCCAGCGCGGAGTCGACGATTGCCGCCGCGCGGCCGTGGTAGTGGCTCTTCACCCACTCGTGCATGCTCGTCTCGCCCTCGAACGTCTCATCGGTGGGTCTCCTTCCGGTGACCAATTCCAGCACTACCACGCCGAAGCTGTACACATCCCCCTTCGTTGACGCATTCGATCCATATCCATATTCTGCACAACATGCGCATTAGAGAGAGAGAGAGAAAGAGAGAGAGAGAGAGAGCGAGAGAGAGAGAGAGGACCTGGAGCAATGTAGCCAATGGAGCCACGGAGCATGTTGGCGGTGGAACTCCCGGTGTTCTCCGCCGTGTTCCCAATTCCGACACTCATCACCAACCTTGCAATCCCGAAGTCAGAGACCAAGGCGGTCATGTCATCGTTGAGAAGCACGTTGCTGGGCTTCAGATCGCAGTGGATCACCTTCACCGGAGAGTGGTGGTGCAAGTAGGCCATCCCTTCCGCGATGTCACTGCAGACGTTCACCCTCTGAATCAAGCTCAGCTCGGCAGAGCCCGAGTGGAGGCGGCTCTCCAGGCTGCCGTTCCCCATGAACGGCAGCACCAACGCCTTAAAATCCGGCAGGCTGCACGCCGTTATGATCCTCATCAGGTTCCGATGCCTGATCCTCTTCAGAACTTGGCACTCTCTGTTGAAGCTCCTCGTGGAGTTACCCGCTTGCAGGTTCAGCACCTTCACTGCAACAACGGTTCCATCTCTCAGGACTCCTCTGTAAACATGCCCATAGCTTCCCGACCCAACCAGTCTTCCCTGATCGAACTCCTCCGTCGCCGCCACGAGCTCCCGGTAACTGATCCGAGGGTAGCTCGACCTGACTACCGGCGATGAACCACCAAAACCATCCCCTGTCCTCCCTATGCCCATGCCTCTGATCTTTCTAACGACCATCACACAGCATACCGTCAGCACAAACGCCACCACCGAAGCGCCGACGGCCACAGCTATCAAGAACTTGCGAGAATTAGACCATCGTCGGCGTCGAGGGCAGGTCCTTCCGACAACCGACCCGCAGAGGTGAAGGTTTCCGAGATAGGAGAGGTCGGTGAACGACGAGAAGACTCCACCGGTGGGCACCGATCCATTGAAGTCATTGTACGAAAGATTCAGCACGGTGAGACCGGCGCACCCGTTAAGGCTCGACGGGATCTCCCCATCCAAGTAATTGAAGGAAACATCAAGCGTCTCGAGGTTTTGGAGATGACCTAGTGCGGTCGGAAGCTGTCCTCCGAGGTGGTTATGTGACAGATTGATCAGCCTCAGCTCAGAACAAGACGAGAGCCGAGGGGTGATCTCGCCGGCGAGATTGTTCGCGGACAGATCGATCTCTTGCACCTGATCCATGTTGCCCAGCTCCGCTGGAAGAGGCCCCCGCAGCTGGTTGTTCGACAGGTTGAAGTATATCTTCGCAATGCCTGATACTTCCGGGGGAATCCTCCCTGTCAATCGATTATACGACAGGTCCAGCTTGTTCAAGCTCATGCATCGCCCGAGAGTTGCAGGTATCGATCCAGAGAGCTGGTTCTTGTGAAGGTACAGTTCACTGATCCGAACAAGGTTTCCGATGCTGCTCGGTACTTCACCAGCGAGCATGTTGTCTGACAGATCAAGCAGACCAACCGAGACGAGACCTCCGATCTCGGAGGGAATAAACCCGACGAAGAAGTTGCAGGACAGAAACAATCTCTCCAGCTTCGGGAACTGCCAGATCTCCTTTGGGAGCGTCCCGTTTAGAAGGTTGCTCGACAGGTTCAACAGGGTCAGGTTGGAGAGGTTTGAGATGTCAGGAGGGATTTGGCCGGAGATTCTGTTGTCTTCCATGTTGACGATGGACAGATTCTGCTTACCCTCACCGATCCTGGGTGGCAACGATCCACCAACACCGAGCCCTGCCATCTCGAGCTCCTGGAGGTGGGAACAGTTGGAGAGAGCTAAGAAGAATGGCTCGAGGTTAGTGTTGCTGTCATGGCTTCGCAGATTGTTGTGAGACAAGTGAAGGACTTCGAGTTCACTCATTCCCCGCACTGTCTCGGTGGGCAGCTCACCTGAAAGGTGGTTGTTCTCCACGTCCAGTTGAAGCAGGCGCGACGAGTTCGAAAGCCACAGAGGTAATCGTCCGGTCAAACCGTTCATGTAGAGATTGAGGATGAGCAGATCTCGAAGACCCGTTCCCACTTCCGATGGGATCTCACCAAACAGAGCATTGTTGGAGAGGTCGACGACAACCAAGTCAGTGCAATTGTGGAAGATGGCGTCTGGAATCTGCCCTTCGAGCTTGTTGCTGCGGATGTTGAGGTAGCCGAGCCTGGTGAGGTAGGCGAGTGACGGAGGAATCGTACCGGTTAGCAGGTTCCCCGAGAGATCGAGGATGGTGAGGTGTCTCAAGTAGGAAATCTCCGGCGGTATGTGCCCGGTGAGGTTGTTCTCCGACAAGTCCAGCGTGTCAAGGCCGGTGAGGTTGGCGAGGACCGGTGATAGGGCGCCGGAGATGAGCTGGCGGCGGAGGACGAGGTACTTGACATGGAGATGCCACCGGTTGCATCCGACGCCCACAAACTCGCAGACTCCGGTGGTCTCGTTCCAGTTTGGGAGAGCCAGTTGGGACTGCCGTGTGAGCGAGCTCTTGAAGGCCAAGAGGGCAGCTTTCTCCTGCTGGATTCGCTGCTGCCGGTTAGGCAGGAGGCGGTGGTGTTCGGCCGCGGCAATGTTTTGGAGGAGGAGGAGAAAGATGGCATGCTTCATCACCATGAACTGTATCATGCTTACCAGTGCATGATATGTAGCTATGCATCATCTCTTTTAACTGGTAGAAGAATGAATCAGGTAGTAACAGGATGAGATATGGTTGACTGCAAGCCTTTCCAAGTAGTAATAATTATGTGATCCAAGATACTGTAGTTTGTGGAATCAAAGTGGTGGCTCAACCAGGAAAGTGCAGCCATATCAGAGCTTCCTGTTGGAAGGAAGTGGATGAGAATGATGAGTTTCCAATAACACAGTAATGCTGACTTTGGGAGAAAGCAGAGTGCCATCTAATCTCTGGTGCTCAATTAGTAGTGCTTGAGGTGATCATCTGCAAGAAACACTTCATTAGATCAAATCATGAAACCAGGTGGGGGTTCTTTGTGGGACTTGGCATCTCAACATGATAGTGGGAGTAGCATAGAGGGGTAGAAGAACATGAAACCAGGTCAAATTTTGTCACATTAGTAGAAAATGTGAATGCAGCAAGCTTATAACCTAGCTAGCTTTTTCCAGCAGATCTCAAGAGAGGTCTTTGTTTTAGGGTTCTGAGTTTGAGGACAGGCTGTTTTTGGACATAAATTTTCAGTAATATAATGATGTCTGCATCAATCCAATTCGGTTTGAGATCACATACACAATAAGTATGATATGGCCAAAGGAAAGACTTAAACACGGAGCTGATGTGAAGATTGAGGTCATGTTGGCTTTCCGAGGTGGTCCATCCGTTACTTAAATCAGTCATCGAAAAAGGTAAAATAAATCATCGCTAATCTTAATTATTGTACCTTAGTGATCTTTTTATAACGAGTTAACCGAAGAAATATTACATCGATATGTTCTTTATCCCCCTGTTTTCATAATATTCTTCGAACTGTTATTTTGGATAGATATCCATATAATCAGGTTATTGACTGAGTTCTATCTTCTCACTACTGATTGTGCTATTACATATCTCTCTGTTTTCATAATATTCTTTGAACTGTTATTTTGAATTGATATCCATATAACTTGGCTCTTGACTAGGTCTCATCTTCTCACTACTGATTGTGCTATTACATATCGAGTCACTAGTAGGTGAATATTTTTCCTATCAGAACACCATCATGTAAGTGGATGTAACCCTTCCAGAAATCTAAGAGGAAAACTTAAAAAAAATACAAATGTGAGTAGTTTAAGAGGGAAACACAAAACTTAAGAGCTTCTTCTACCCACTGAATCATCACTGGGAATCTACTACTGTAGGGTAGGTTTAACTTTAAGCATCTAAAGATTTAGGCTTTGAGAGTTTGTTGTGAGGGTAGTGATCAATGTGATCACTTTCTAAGAGAGATTAGAGATGTGTTAAAATCTCCACTTTGCTAAAGTTGAAACCTTCAGATGATATTGAAAACTAATCCATGCTGAAGTCATTATTTATCTCTAATGGATTGTTCTGCCCTCCACCCTCCATCTTAGGATGCCTTTATGGGCTAATAATATCTAGATTAATCAAGCATTCAACCCAGTTATGATTGTGTCTTACAGATTGAGGTATGATTAAGATCTAAAACCATCCACCCTAATTTATTAGGATTCCTATCTATGCTTCTACCATCTGTTCAATTCAAAGCTTTTAGCCATAAGTCAGGATCACATTTTCTTGAACTATCAAGTTAAATTTCAATGACCTTGGTGAGATTAATTTCTTGAATTCTATAAGATCACCTAAGATGTTGGAGTTGGAAGTTCTTGAGACTGTTTCCAGAGAGCTCAGATACTGATGTAGATGGATTTAAGCCTAATAAGTCATATAATTTCATGATATCATCAGTAAGGCCATGAAGAACTATGAAGATTCATGTTAGATAAGCATAAAACAGAGAAAGGATCAAATTCATGACCTGCTTTTTTCTTTTCCCTTTTTCTCCTACTTATCTTTTTCAGTGAGATTAAGTTCTTCCAGAGGATGTCTGTTAATTTTCTGCATGAAGAAGGAGAAAAAGAGGACACTTATCAAACTAAATGTCAATCCTAAGGCAGATGAGAGATCACTATAATTTGAAAGTATCTCATTAGTATAATGTCAGAAACAAGGTTGATGTCAAGCACACATCACCTATTTGTTGAGATGATTTGAGCAGCAAATCAAGCTGTCCACTCACATATGGCATGTTGTGTCACACTTAAAGTGATAATATAGGACAGCATTAAAGATAAGATTGGCATGATCCTGTCACAGAACAATATAGAATGTTGTCTGAAGAATATGCAGGCAAACATATCATTGCAGAGAAGCATTAGGCTTTGGAGAGCAACCAGAGATGTGCTTTGGAATGTCACCTCTGAAAGGTCAAAGCAATCCAATTTGTTCATATTAATTAAACCATTTTGATGCATGTGTACCCCTTGCAATTCTTAAAATGGATGCTCTGTCTTTAGTGAATTGACTAAGTTGATGCATCTTTTGACAATGGTTGCAAAGATAGCATCCACAGAGCTCAGATCTTGCTTAATCAAGCTCTCTTCCTCCAACAAATCTGATATGAGGAGATAGATGAATCTGAAGTTGGATTTGATATCCTTGATGTTGTCAGGCAAGAAAAGTTTCAATTCAATAATCAAGATGATCAATAAATATAAGACAAACAAAAAGCATATACGATTTACATAGTTCAGCATTCTCTGTCTATATCGAAAAATCTAAAACTTTTGTATATTATGAGAATATTAAAATGCAAGGAAAAGAAAAAAAATTCACTTGGTCTAATGCAAAATACAATGAGATTTCCTCTCTTGCTTGGAGTTTATATTTGAAATCTGTATGAGAATCATAGCTGATGATAGTAAACTCTTCCGGTATACGGTTATAAGTCTAAGTTAACAATACGGTAAACAAGGTGTCATAATCTCTCTCACCTGAGTTTTATGATCGAGTTAATGATAGTAGGCCCATCGGATGTGAGGTAATCGTAATCTTTCTCATTTAAGGCTGCACATCTTCTTCAAAGGATTAAGCATGATCCGAGAATCAAATCCTGGATAGGTACACATGAAGCTCAACCTAATACTAAGTTCTTCTGTTGGTCCTCTTTTGTTAGTTTCGATAGGTTTATTTGCGGGGTAAGAACAGATGAAATGAATCTGAGAACAAGAAACACACAATGTTGCTAAGCCTTCTTCCTTGTTCACAGTTCTTTATGTTTCATGATTCATTTTCTTCTCTGATCCTTCACTGTTATTTTTGCTCTATATGAGAAATGCAGCTTATTTGGTGAATCATAACGATGAAACAGAAAGACAAAAGCCGACATGAATCTGATCTTTTTTGGTATGTAGTAAGCTTGCATGAATTCTTTGCTGTTACAATACTTTGGTTCTGGTTCTACTCCATGAATTTATGATTTTTTTTTTGTTTTTTGATTCTTCCTCTCTGTTAAGATCGACCGATTGCCGATGCATCTATGCCCTTCGGGGAGTTGCACATTGTGATCTGCCTTGACCAATTCATGATCCAGTGAGCAAAGCTTCCCAGTTCAGAAAGATGCACTCTGTTTTTCCAGTCTTCTTGCTGAGTTACTGCCTCAACCACAGCTTTCTGTTTGCTGGTCTTTCTGCATCTCCACAAAGAGATCAAGTTAAGAAGGAGAATACAAAGTTTGGATTGCAGTTAGCTCAGAAGCTTCATGTTCTTCAGTAATGTCACAACACCTCAAGCATGTCTTCTGAACTATTGATTGGATCAACCTACTACTCTTTTCCCCCTCTCATGCAATGTACACTGCTTTCTTGTTCCAGAAAAGCATACAACAATCCAAACCATGAAAAGCTCAACAATCATCATCATCACATCTCTGCATAAATGATACATCATATCGTAAACCACAAAAATTAAAGCTTTTTTTTATTGATATCCAACTCAGTTCCACACCAAGATAGCATCATATTTGATTATTACTCCAAACTCATTGTGGTAGACACAGCAAACCACCCAGAGCTCTTATTCACATAAGCATATACTAATAGTAGCCTGGCCGGCTGCTTCGCCAAAAAAGACCAACAGGCAAACAGGAATAGAACACCTTTCTCATAATCTCCCCTTCTCATCTTTCCATCCCTTCTCCATCAGCACCTCACGTTCCGAGAAGACTCCTCCTTTGCCATCCTTTCCAGCGTTCTCCAAAGCATCTCCTTCCCAGTGATGCAGGATGGACCTCGGCGACTCTGCCGTCGCAGTGGAAGCAGCGAAGGTCTGGTAGACCAACAGTCCATCACCAGGAAGCTCCTGCTCAACCATGTCATTGCAAGCATATCCATGCAGATCAACCTTCTTCGCCCATGTGGTAGCCAGCCCACGTCCTCCGAAGATGGTGACTGCAACGGAGAACTCAGAAGGGCCGAAGCACCTGAGGACTCTTTCGACCAGGTCGTGATAGTTCAAGGAGTGAGGGTTGAACCCCATGGCTTCGTAGCTCGCGTAGCTGAAACCATCCTCAGGTGTCACATGGATTGTAGAGAGTGCTGGACCGTGAATCCCGTTCATGGAGTATCCACAGGGCTCGAAATCAAAGTCGCATATTTCCATCTCAGGAATGATGTCGGAGATCCCAGAGAGCTTCGTCATCTCTTTCGCAGAAGAATTCTGGCCATCAACTGAGTTCTTGAAGAAGATCGATGCGCGTTCAGCGTCCAGCCCGGTCATGCACATCTCCAGAGTAACCAAAGGCAGCTCAGGTTTCTGGGTAGCATAGTATATATGCCATTTCCGGTTCGGCATCGATGGATCACCAATCACATAAGCATTACCGCCGGACTTGAGGCTGCCAAAGAAGCCATTCAGGACAGAGACTTCCTCGGAGAAGCTGCGGTGCGGAGATGGCTGCGCGCCGGGGAAAATGAAGGTCCCACGAGAGTACTTTGCAGACAGGACAGAGAGCGAGAGGTCTGCAGCGAGATCAAGGATTCTGGGAATAGAAAGGAGGAGCTTTGTCGTCCCACAGGTCTTGAGAATGATCTTGTAGGGGTACACAAAGAGGCTCGACTCAGAGAGGACATACGAATCGAAGTCCTTGTTCGACAGCTGAGACACGATGGTGCACCGTGCCAAATCCAGAATAGAATCGATCTGCGCACGCGAGATGGAGCGCAGTCCGCGACCCTGGGGGTCGACAAAGATGGGCGCCTCAGAGAAGGTAATCTCCAGGCGCTTCTCGTACCCCTCGAACCCAATTGGCGAAACAGGGGGAGGGTGCGGGGAACCACCCATCGAGAATGTCATCGGGTGAGTGCGAGAACAACAGAGAGGGTTGATGGAGAAGAGAGTGGGAGACAAGACGAGAGATTGAGAGAGGTTTGATTGTCAGAAAGCAGCTAGCCAGAGATAGGTAAACAGCTGGAGGAACAAAAACCAAAAGCACGGGAAATCCTACTCTACCGAAGGGCACATCTGAGGAGATATCAGGATGGCTTCCTCACGCACTGCGAAAGATCGAAATGATCAGAACAAGAAAACTGTCTGAATTGACATGGACACAGCTAAAACTAAGCAAAGAAGATTCAATCTTTCTCTCTTACGTTGGAGTAAGCAGCAGACTGGAACTTCTTGATTCCACCGTGCGGTCGGATGTCTTCAATGCTGTAGCCGAGGGGAGCTTCGTATTGTAATGAACTACTACTACTGCTAGACTTCTTCTTCCCTCCCTTAGACTCCATTAATTCATCCACACTTCTGCAAAAAGATAAGACTACCAACGCAATGAGAATCAAAACCAAAATCAATATGCACGAGAAGAAAAATAATGTTTTGATGTTGGTTAGAGAATCGAGAAATCTTTAAACACGATTGCGAAGAGTAGGAAATCAGGATACATCAAGAAGCAAAAAGATCAAATAATAGATCAACAAATGACCAAAAAAAATCAATCTATGGCGAAGGACCAAAAGACAAAAGAGAGGAAGAACAGGATCCGCCAAAAACACAAAAGATTGAAGATAAATCCGAACGAACAAGAACTGTTCAAAGTTAGAAACTGGGAACCGACAACACCGGCCGGAAGCCAGAAAACCAAGAACCGGACTGAAGAAAAAGTTTCAGACACAAAATAAAGGAAAATCACAAAGAAACCAAACAAAAGATGGAAAATTAGGGATAGAAACGAACGCCGGTCATATTTATTTCCCGAAAAGAAATAAGAAGATCGAAAGAAAAAAACGTGGTCTTTTTTTGTTGCAAGAAAACATACGATCAAGAGGGGAGAAGAGTCTGCGGCTCGCCGGCGATCTGTTCTTCGCAAAAGATTCGCCTCTAAGATGTGCGGTGAAAGAGCAAGACGGAGGAGGGCAGGACAGAGGCAAGAGACACGCAAACGAAGCGGCGCTGAGAGGAGGGTGAGGAGAACGAGCCAGAGGCAGAGGGGCTTTAAATAGCCGGTAGGAGGGGGAAACGCCGTAGGAATCGGTAAATTCGCGGTGTTGGGTGCGTCGGAATTAGGGCCAGCTGTGACCGCCCCCCATATTTTCCTGATCTGTTACGACCACCTCTCTTTCGCACCCGTTGTTTGTGTTCCCATCTCAGGTATCAGCCACGAGTATCGCGGGCCCCGCTTTTGGAACTTAAATCTCGGCAGGGTAACAAAACGGGTGCGAAAGAATACTCTTCCCGAATCTGGTAGGAGCGCTAGTTTTTCTACTCATCGGTAGACACTCCACCGCACGTCTCTGAGTTGGCAACAAACGGGTCCCGCTTGCGGGACCACTGATTAGCCAATGATAGGCATGGTGAGTTAAAATGGCCGGAAAAGTTATGCTTCTGATGTACGATACCCATTTCGCGTCAGCTCTGACTCATGAGATAAAGAGCAAAAAGAGAACGACGCTTCGACACGCTCATTAATCCACCCGTTTTCGTACTCGTCTCGTTAATGGACTTTTAGCGACGTCCACATTGTGGGTCCCAGTTATCCTTCGTGATAGACGCACGGGTACGGGAATCAATGGTAGACGGTTTAGAATGTTCCCGCAGCCGCTGCACATGACCAAGGGGAAATAGAAAACGCGAATTCCGAGGTGACAGAGGAAACGCGTTTCCCTGGTGTAATGATTATCCATAATCATCGTATGTATTGTATCATTGAAAGCATGAAGAAAGGTGATTAGGAAACAAATAGTGAGATTATGACTTTAATTATCGAGATAATTGGGGTCAAACATTTGCGGGTTTCCGAGATCCATGAATTGCCGCTTTGATTCACGGCCTCCGATTCGGCCACATCACGGGCGATTGGATCCGCACGAAATCGACCGCTTTCCTCGGGAATCGGATCGAATTATTTTTGGCTCCCTGCCGGATTCTGGTGGCACTCGTGCTCCGAAACGTACTACTCCTTCAGTGGTGCACGGGAGTCCACGTGGAACCAAACGCCTGTGTCCACAGACTAATAGATAGGCGTGGGTCCCACGGATTCGTGGGCTGTGATTGGTGTGGTTTGGTGGACTGCGTTTTGACTTTGACTTTGACTTTGACATGAAATGGTGGATTGATGCATCGGATTATTGGTGGACTGCGTTTTGACTTTGACTTTGACATGCCATGGTGGATTGACGCATCGGATTAGGATTCATATGTAATCTTCTCCTAACGTGTTTCTGCTGTTTAAGCTAGTACAGCGTTCAGTTAATTACTTTCTTATTCTAAATGTATTAATTAGGCATAATTGTATATTTATGTCCATAAAAAATTAGTGAATTTTATATTTTACCTCTTTAAGTTTATGTTTAACTAAAGTATATCTGATGTAGTAGCTATCTCAGCCCATAATAACTTCAAACTTGGAATGATATAATAACATTGTGTCTAAAGAAGATGTGTTAGTCAAGTTGGATGCATCAAATATATTTTTTTTTAATTATGGATAGATATATCGATTAAAAGAAAAGGAGATGTTTTGATAAATATTCTTTTTCTTACACCAGTGTATCTTACATAAATAAATATTTTATTCACGTCGAATGATTTTGAATATTTTTTATCTAAGATAAATATTTTTATGTTTATTTATCTTAGACATATTGGTTGTGTTGGATGCTTCAAATTTAAAATTTATAAATAAACTTTAAAATTTTATAATGAATCAATTCCTTATACCTTTGACTTTTAAACATATATAATAATTATTATATATAATATTTATAGAATAATTTTTTTTATTTTACTTTGAGATTACGATGATGAAGACCAATGAAGAGAAAGAAAAAAATTAAAAGAAAGATTGAAATAGATAAAAAAGGATGGAAATTGAACGATTTAATGTTGTTTAGATTTATTGATCCATAAACTAAACTAAACCAATATAATTGTCATCCAAAATTATCTTTGTTATCTTTGATTATTAATTAATATATATTTTTTGTAATTTTATAAGGATATAAATGCAATCTTTAAACTTCCAAATTATTTCAAATCGAGAAGAATATTTAGGCCGCACACAAATTCAAATATGAAATCTACTCTCTATACAACATTGAACTTATTAGTATTAAAGTTTATCATCAACCTATGTCATGAAATTGAGTTAATCCGATCTAAAAAATTTCATATCTTGAGAACTGAATCTTCAAAGGGGTATATTATCTTTCAAAATAATTCTCTTTAGGTAAGTCACCTACAAAGTTAGCTTTGAGAATATACTCGACGCAATCACTTGCTCAAGTTAATTTGAGATCTTAATCGAGGTTTGAAATAAAGTTTTAAATCTAGAACTATACCTAAATAAAGACACCTATATATATATAAAGTGGTAAAATGAAAACAAGGAACAACTAATGAAAAGGATATTAACATTCTTAGACCATATGATATAGATTGTTGTGATGAATAAGACCCAATCTTACTATATCTATGTAAGTTATAGTCAACATTAGGATTCAATTTGGACTCATCTAAATGATATTATGATCAAATATTCATAATCTTTTATTAGTCTAATTTGTGCCTCAAACATGAGCTTGATTCAGTCTACCATGGTGGGTGAGAAGATGATGCTACATCACCATATTTTATGGACCTTTGAACTCCTTAGATTCAAGATTGGCGATATTAAAATTGCACATCTTGATAAGTCTCACTCACCTACTTCATCAATGTAATTGATCTATATACATATAAGTCTTATTTTATTATATAATTTTTTTTATTCAATGATCAACTTTTTTTTGTCGTAACTCATCTAAATAATTAAAAAAAATTGTTGAAGGTAGAAATTGTTTAAATTATCAATGAATTAATTCAATCAAAATTATACGATGTCCAAAACCATAATTATAGGTTCCCAATAGCACGATGATCTTTGTTCGTACGTTTAATTCCGACTATAATTATAAATCACAAGGATATATAAGTAAAAAATAACACGTAAAAATATCTTTTTGTCGTAGTGACTTATTTTTTACGTAATCTAAATTTATTGTAAGCATTCTAAATATACTTTCATCAACTAGTTATCCAAAAATGCTTCTATTATTCTTCGACTTAGAAAAAATCTTGATTTATGATTTAATTTAGTCAATTTGGTAATAAAAAATTCTTATGTAAATTGGTTCAATAAAAACAATTAATGGCAGAAAATGTTCAACTCATCAATGATCATAGAGTTGTGAAGCAAATTCTGCATCATTTCTTTAAAGCTTTATACTAAGTGTTAAAGTGAGGGTGAATAATGATACAATGATAAGATTACTCCTTCATGTCTATGAGGATCAGATTAAGGTTAAAAAAATATTTTTTTTATTTATAATAATAAAATTATATATTGATACGATCCTGATGCATTAGGTTTGCTATTTTCTTTTTCAATTAAATGGCAAGTAAATTTTGATTTTTTTTTTCGATTAGATGATTTATCGATTGATATATCATAATCGATTTACACAAGAATTACTAGAGTTTTCCAAGCCATGAAAAAAACAAACCCTAAGGTGAAGTGTTTGTCTTTAATTAGTTTAAGTAACATTATGTATATTGGAGGCCATAATAGGAAGATATATTCTATCATCAACATCACATTGAACCCAAGCATCTTCTTTCAAGTTGTCAAAAGGACATTCCAAAAGATCATTGGTGATAAAGCCTATTCACTCTATATGATTCTTTGCATTTGTCACCCTACTCTCTCTATGCCTTGGATACTTTGTCATTAGGCATAGGCAAAGAAAAAATGGCAAGTGGTCCTCTTGTTGATTTGCTTTCCCTACAAAAACATAAGAGACAGATGATGTCCTCCTAATCTTATATCTTTTAGTCATCATGATTGCCATATTGTTTTGGAAACATATGAGATGAGAGTTGGATCCATTTGTATGCATCTAAAGGAGTGATGTGGATGTCCACCAGCTATCTATAATTAGAGAGAGTTGAATTTTATTTTTGTCTTCATTTTATGTCTTTTGCTTGAACTTTTATCAGCTATCTATACTTAGATTTTGGATGTGTGTGTTGTCTTTCAATATTCAACTTGGGAAGTTTAGAAAAACTTTGGGCTAATTAGTTTGACATGTAATATTAGATTACAAATGGATATAAAAGACATTTGCTAGTACATTTATGTTGTATTTTTGGTGACAATGGGATCTAATATTTTCCTTCTTCAAGTTGCACTCTTGGTTATTGAATGTGCAATGCATCTATATGTATGAAGGCTAACCTTTCCTACCTTCCTTTACTTCTTCTCAAAACTTGAGTTCATATTCAAGTTGAATAAAGAGATTTTAAAGTATGGAAGGAGTTATGTTATAATTTATAAATAATTTTAGATTTTAGAATCACAAGTAGTAATATAATTAGTTTTGATACATGTCAAGCCTAATTCGATTTGTCCCGAAGAACATATATTGAAGTTTAAGCTTTTTAGATTGATGATAATATAATTAATAGTTTATCGACTCATCTTAACTTCTCAAATTCATGTCATAGACTTATCGAACATGATAATAGAGAGAGAGAGAGAGAAACAAGACCTTGTAAAGGTGCAACAACATTAAAGAGGAAATGGAAGCTTGCACCAACAATAAGTCATCTCTGTCATCATATATCCATATGTACTTGTTTTTATTGTTTCTACTTCTATCACCTTTTTCCTCTTAATTAATAGAAAAAAATGTTTTTTTATCTTTACTTCTGTAATATATTTGGATCTATGAATAAGGTTAAAACTTAGTCCCAAAAATAGACACAATAAAATTTTTTATGATGAGTAAAACAATCAAGGCTTTTAGCATCAACGTTAAGATGTTATGTATAGCTAATGAATCCCATAGAAAAGCAAAGAAAATCGACAAGGACCAGAAAAAAATAAACACATATATATCAGGAATAAAAACCTATATATGGCAATTGATTTCTCATCTACAAGTGATTTGAGTGCATATATATATATATGAAATTAAGTAGAGATAGTGAAATGTGTCTAAAATTATATATAAGAGTGAAGATTCATGTAATGATGTGATCATTAAAAGGATGTCATGTTGACCTTGAAGTGCACGATAACGAGTTGACATCTTTTCCACGTGTTATCATCCCTTATCGATAGTAATTAGATATAATTATTTGAATATATGCATGTCTTAATTGTAAAATACGAAAAGGTGAAATCGGATTATCCTTCGATCTCAAACATTTGGATGTTTTGATGTTTAGATTTAAAAAATTTATATTAAAATATTAATTTATATTAATTTTTTTTAAATTATAAAAGTAAAATATTTAATCTCATTTATCTTAATGCTATTGATTTTATTGACGAAAGATACGATACATGATAGCACGTATATGAATTATATAAAAATAATATATAAAATGGTAATTTTAATAATAATGACGGACGACGTTATCGTATGTGGCTGTTATGATGATGGTCGACGATAATGACGTAGTGGTCGACCTTATTGATGTTTATCCAAACATTGATGATGAAGAGAAAGAGGAGGTAGAGCAGTGAAACACCTACCTCCTCTTCCTCTTTTGGCACTGACATAAATGTAAAGCGACGTTGGAAGAGAAAAAGGAGGCAGAGTGGTGTGGCAACGATGCAAATGCCTCACTTACC
Source organism: Musa itinerans (assembly GCA_001649415.1). Lineage (NCBI taxonomy): Eukaryota > Viridiplantae > Streptophyta > Magnoliopsida > Zingiberales > Musaceae > Musa > Musa itinerans. Next base: position 59,977 of record LVTN01000630.1, on the reverse strand, counting down.
TCCTATTCCTCCTCTAGCATTGCATTGCTCTACCTCACTTATCTCCTCTTTTCTCATCGTCAACGACACAAATGCCTCACTTGTCTCCTCTTCCTCCTTCGATAGTAACACCGATGCAAAGTGATACAGAAAGAGAAAGAAGAGATAGAGTGGTGTAGTGTCGACACAAATGTCTCACCTTCCTCATATTCCTCCTTCGACATCGACATAAATACCTCATCACTCTACCTCATCTTTCTTCTCGATGTTTAAATCGATATTGGCAAAGCAAACCACCACATTATTGTTGTTGACCACCACCACAATAGTTATCTACGATATCATCATTTGTCATTAGTCATTATTAGTATTTTTGTGTCATGCACGTATTGTATTTTTTTATTAGTAAAGTTGATAATGATAAGATAAATAGGATTAAATGTTTCATTTTAAAATTTTAATATTAATTTTTAAGTTTAAAAATAGGAAAAATGTGACATTGGCATTTGACTTCTCAAGTACAACCCAATTAAGTCGACCTTAATGATTCAGTATCTAATCAAGTCAAATACATGACAACTCAGCATATACAAAGCACAGAAACCTTCCGATTTTAATAAACTATAAAAAAGAGAAAGAAAAATATTTTTTTCAACCACAGTGACACACGTGCCAAGCGAGCCGGACGACTGCCACTACCCATCTCACCATTGCTCGAGCTCATGTGGGTCCCTCTGCTGATCCAATCACTATGTGGGTGCCATGCTGGGTAGCTTAAACAACTAATAATTTGGGGAAGCATCGCTCTACAATATAATAGGATCGATTCAATAAATTGTGGAAAAAATATATATAATAATAAAAACAAAGAAAAAACATATTTGCCTTCTGATTATTTTTTAATTATTATTTTAACACTTCATTCAGCGAAATGCGACACGACATTTTAATTGATAGTCGAACTTTGCGACCGTTCGTCACGTGACATTTTCGCGTAGCTCACGCTCAGTCTTTACGAACAAAGTTCACGCGCCGAGACTGAGTGACGACTGTTTTCTCGACAGTATTCTTGGCGTAATCTGAAGGCGTATGAATTGCTGGTACGGGTGCGCAGCCGAAGACAGCCCGTTCAGCCCACAGACTCGCGACCATAGTCGTGGCGATGACCGACCCCGGAACTCCTCCCGCTCTTGCGCTCCTCACGGTTTCCTCTTCTCTCGTCTCCGCCGCAAGCTATCGAGCTACCTCGTCCCGACCTAATTGTTTCCTCGGTCTCCATCGGGGTTAATGGCGGCTAGCCGAAGAACCCTACTCTCCTTCTTGTCCTCCGGCGACCGAATCATGGTGACGAGCTCATGAACCGTCATTTTCTTCTTGTCCAGTCTTTATTCCGGGCTCATTCTGTCCTTGCTTTCGTCTTGTCTTGCAGGAGTCGGTCCTCTCGATCAGTTCTTGTCGCCCGAGATGGCATGGAGGTTAGTGTTCCCATCTTGTTCCGCCTGTTTTGCCTCCTCGATTGGTCCTGCTGGTCCGGCTGGAAGGGGGTTCCTTGGATTAATCGTAGTTTTTTTGCTGTTAGGGTTTAAGGTCGGAGGATCTGTGCGGAGGTTTGGTAGCTCGATGGCTCCGGATGTGGAAGCCGACCTCCATAAGTGTTCACTCGACATGATCAAATTCGAGGATGAAATCGAGAAGATCCAGCATGAGTATGAGGCGGCAAAGCGGAGCTTTCTTAACATTCCCGTCGCGCTCAAGGAAATGCCTAAGATGAACCCGGAAGGTATGCATGCCTCCCTGTGTGTCTATCTATCAAGATTTTTGGTTTGGAAAATGAAATCTTCTTATCTCGCGTTCATTCTTTGGATTGCAGGTATCTACGTGAATAGGAACGTTAGGTTGGATGATATACAAGTCTATGGTTTTGATTATGACTACACATTGGCTCATTACTCGGAACACTTGCAAAGTTTGATCTATGACCTTGCAAAAAAGCATCTTGTTAATGAGGTTAGTTGTCAATGGAATTTTGTATCTGCGGTAGTTGGGTGAGCTGACCTTAGATTTTATTGGATGTGGCTCTCAGCTTCGGTATCCTGAAAGTTGCTTGCAATTTGAGTACGATCCAACCTTTCCTATCAGGGGCCTGTGCTATGACAGACTCAGAGGATGTCTTCTGAAGCTTGATTTCTTTGGGTCCATTGAGCCAGATGGATGCTTTTTTGGACGCCGCAAGGTGACCTCTTTGCCATTTATCTGTATTTAAGCCTTATTCTACAGAGTTTGGGATATTCATTTCGGCTTTAGTCATGCCAGATGATCTACACAATCTTGCGGTTATTATACCCCTTGAATGATGCATTAGTACTTTCTAAATTGGTTACTTATTTCTGAAGCTTGTTGGTATTGCAAACACATGAAGAAAAGGTTTAAGAAAATAATCGTTTCCTCCTGGCAAATTAGATATGATTAACTTGGTATAATACACATTAGGTAGCAGTTTGTAATCAGGATGACCTTTTGTTTTATATTCCGTCGAATTATGTTGATCGACTACTTGTATGTCTATGGACCAATAATGTCCAGTTGTCTGTTGAAATACGGGCAGATCTCACTGTGATTTTGTTTTAATGAATTTGGCAGTACTGTTGGCCTATGATGACTTCTGATTATCCTGATTTCAAGATTATTTTATGCAATATTTCCAGGAAATTATAGAATATTAATGAGTGACATCAGTCTTGCTAGATTCTTAGTAATAAACTATTAAGCATACTCTGATTGGTATAACATGTTCTTTAGTTGACAGATATGGCAATGACAAGCGAGGAAAAGATTACGGTTTTACTTTTGTTTGCTATAATGCTAACTTTTCTAAGAGGAAGAAGTGAAGAACCAATTTCAATTATTAGGTTACGGGTGCTTGTTTAGCAGAACTAGAACCTCAGTCTATGGTTTTCCATCAGGCAAGAAATTAAGTAACAAGAAAGAATATGGATCTGGGTTGATTTGTCAAAATGCTGAACCAAGTTATTTTATAGTGTTAAGTGAGCTACTAAGACATTCTTGTATGAAGAGAATGATGTAGGTATTAGCATTTGCATCTAAAATTTTAAGCATTTTCTTTTAGCAAAGATGAAGACAGGGAAAATATTTAATAGGGTGCTATGCTAAACCATTATATCTTTTGATTTGTTAGCATACACCTCTTCTTAGATTTTTGAATTAGATTTTTGATCTTTCTTCTTAATTATACAACATAAAATAGAAAATAATAGCACGAAAATATTGCTAATCTTGTTAATATAATTTTTGAAATTCAATTAGGATAAGTTAAAGATATGGAGATAACAGCTATAAGAGAAGTGCAGGAAACTTTTGGCCAAAAAGACTGAAAAGTGCATTTGATTTAAATTAGGATTTAGGAGAAACTTAGACTACTATTTTTAATTTCTGAAGATGTATGCATTTGATCATTTATAAATTCACAAGCGATTTAAGATGCATCAGAGCTCGATGATAATAATTACATAAATAATCAGACCATGCTGGACAAGGTGGTGGAAGTTTACCTGTCAGGAAATCAAATTTGTCCTGACTTATAGGTATATACTAGAGAAAGATACAGAGAGATCCATGCATGCAAAATTCAATCACTCAAAAGACTTTAGCTACCTAGATACTTGCATTATCTGTGTTCATTATGTATTCTCCTTTTAGGTTAAAGACAACTTGGTGTTCACAGTTCACAATGTTCAAAAGGGAAATATATAATGAAAGGGGTGCAAGTGACCCTCTCATATAGGTGATTGTGGAAAACTGAAGAAACAAAAGTAGGGAGAGATACAGGTTGCTAACCAAGAATAAAGGGGACGCTAAATGTCCCACAGTTGCTGTGTTGTTCAGTAAGTGCATGTACGAACATGGTTGTGTTTGTATGTCTAATAATTATATGTATCATATCTGTTGATAAATATGTATTTCATAAAAAATAATAGCCTTCATGTTGATACATTGTCACAACTCACAATATGAAGTGTTGTGATGCTATGCTTAATATTTTCCTTTACATGGCAGTAAACTTTTTCTACTATTTGAAAAATCCAATGTGTTACTTGTTTCACCTTAATTGCAATAAGATTAATTGCCACTTGCAATGTCAGCCTATTTCTTATGGTTGTTCATCAGCTTAGCTTGGAGAAGATAAAGGACATGTATGGCACTCGTCATATTGGTCGAGCTCAAGCACGTGTACTTGTTGGTCTGATGGATTTTTTCTGTTTTAGTGAGGTAAATTGAGTTTCATGTGGCATTCCTATCTCATATTAGTGCAGACTTCTGTTTGCTGTATGACATTGTCTTACATGCCTGTTAGGTTCTGGTGTTTATTTTCCTCAAATCTTCTTCCCCTTTCTTTCTTCTATCTGAATCTTTTGTCTTTGTAAGCTTTTGTACTTAAGTGAGTTATTACACACAGGAAGAAACACCTCTATATGGTTTCATTGTTCTGTTTCCAGAAAAAATACAATTAATAAGTGGTGCCAATTGCAACTTATTCATATTATTTTCGAGTTTGGTTTCATTTCTGTTGATTCATACTGAAGTGTGTCAACAAGGTCAATTGCAATAATTTAATGTTGATATACTGTAACTTGGTACTGAGGTGTTAGTGATCAACTGATCGTACATGTCATGTAGGAGGAAAAAAAGGAACTATTCTTTATAATGTTTTAGTAACATTTAACATGTTATTTGATGTTCATAATAAGGATCATGCTGCCTTGCATTGTGCATCTTTTTCCAAATTATGGTTTCACAAAATTATTGTAAGCTCAACTTATATGAAGAATTATGAATTTATATTTCTTTTGTGCTAAGGAGACCTATCCTATGGATGTTGTAATTAGAAGATGCGAGACAATTAGTATTAGTGTTGTGAGGAAGGGTAGGCCTAAAGAGGACATTACTAGAATAAATAAAAAAGATTTAAATGTTCTTAGTTAACTAGGAATATTGCTTTCTATAAAATTCCATGATAGTAAAAGATCCATGTAGCTAACCCCAAATAGTTGGGAGTTGGGACTTTATAGTTTGTTGTTGTTTTTCTTTCCTTCCAATAAGCATCTTTGGACATTCATTTCTGCAGAATCTCCAGTACACATATTACTTGAATTCTCACTTCGATGATTGTTCATCTGACTATTGCCTTTGTTAACTATTGCCATTTCTGCAGAATCTCCAGTACACATGTTACTTGTATTATCTCCTATCTTCAAACTTCTATAGTTTGAAATAAAAATGATCTCTTTAGCTGTCAGTGGAGAGTGGATGACTGGAAGCTAGAAGACTTGCAGTTGGCTGAAGTGCCAAATTGTGGATCACACCTATGGGTTCCTCTGCAAACTACCGCTCTTTCTTCATGGCATGTGATATTAAGTATTGATTATGTCATCAGACCAAGGTCCGCAAAATCGTACCGTACCGAAGTTTCGACCTTGACTCGGTATGGTACGGTATGGGTGTACCGAGCGGTACACCCCAGGTGTACCGAGCACTGTAGCAGTGCTATAGTACTACAGTACACTGCTACACTGCTACAGTACACTGCTACAGTACTGTAGCACTGTACCGGTCGTACCGGGCGGTCCGCGTACCGGTAACCTATCGGACTGGTACATACCGCCCGATACGGGCGGTACACATCGAAATTGCATACCATGCATCAGACTATGGAAATTTAATATAGCTGGGATGAATCGGCCGGTTTAGTGATTGAACTGGTTCATCATAACAAAATTGGTCATAATTCAATATGTGTACACACACACACACATATGTATATATGTATATGTATATGTATATGTATGTATGTGTATGTGTATGTATATGTATATGTACACACACATACATATATTAAGTATTGATTATGTCATCAGACTATCAAAATTTAATATAGCTGGGATGAATTGGCCGGTTTAGTGATTGGACTGGTTCATCATAACAAAATTGGTCATAATTTAATCTTGCAACTCAAGTACACACACACACACACATATATGTGTGTGTGTGTGTGTGTGTGTGTATATATATATATATATATATATATATTCAAAATGCTGCCACATTGACTTATGTTTCATTCATGTTGGTGGTCGTATGGTGGGGTGAAAGGCTGAACACTATGTTTTAACTTGAACTTGATGGGAGTTATTCTCATTAATCCTGAGGGCAGTATAATCAACTTAAGCAACTATTTCTTCTGGTTGTGCATATTAATGAACGTCAACGAATGATTAAGCTAGCTGACCATAGGATCTCATGAAACTCAATTTAACACATGCACTTATGATAGTATGTTTTTAGTTATTTATTTGGTCATTGTTTTCAGAAAATCAGGATTGGCCAATGTGGGCCAAAATCAGCTCCTTTGATCAGAGAAATCTTGATTTCTCTGGAAAAATCGAAATTGGCTGGAAATAAGCCAGAATGCTCTGGCACTCCAAACCTACTCTGGTCAATTTGTCCATGAATTTTGCTTCTGGCATCATCTGTATGTCAGAAAATGAAAAACTATGGAAGCTTGAAGAGGAGGAAGAAATACTAAGTGGGTGGAAATTGGAGGAGGATGGGAAATAGTAGAAGAGGAAGGGTTAGAGTGACGGAGTGGCAGGAGCAAGAGGGAGAGGGGGAAGAGTGGAAGAGGAAGCTGATTACTAACCTTTATTGGATCATCGCTACCTGATGGCTGTCCGGTAATCCCTCGAGCCGCTAGACTGCATTTGGTGCTGCTCGATAGCATGTTGCACCACCTGATCATGCTGCTCGGCATGCCACCTGACTACTGCTTGACCCACTACGGACACTTTGTTAGGTTCAGGTTAAAATTTAAGAGGGGGTCACAAGAATATGTCATAAGTTGACAATTAAGTTAAATTATAAAAATGATAACACTTAGAGTGACATATTCTGAAGTATGTTTTAGATTTGGATGGATATTTAATAACCTATGTCAAGATTCAGCAACTTAATTTATTCTAAGAAACTGCAAGGACATCCTTTTATGGTTAAGATGTTATGTACGTTGTCCTCTAAACATTAATTTCTTTTCCCGAGGATAACCAGAGTCATGTCTTCTTTTCTCTGAGTTTAGCATCTATGTGCAAGCCTGCATCTTCTCAGGTTTGACTGTATAAATATGCCATCAACTTTCCATAATTCTGAGGCATGTCCTTACAAGAGATCTCTCTAGTTCAATTTTCAGTTAATAATTAACCAAGGAAAATATAACTATTTCTTCAGTCTTCTGGTTCCTGCGTTCAATATCTTCCAATAAGAGCAACAGCTTCTTTTAGCATGCAGAATATTATGACCTCTTCGTTGATGAAGAGCATTTCTGAGATCATGCTTCTCCAAGTCTCCTTTTGGCTCAGTAAGAAAATAAATGAGCACTACATTCTTTGATTCATGCCAAACTACTTATTAGTTTAAATTGTTTGTCTTGATGTCGAATGGTCATTACATGTCTTTGTGCCACTTGTCAGATTCTTTCATTCTGTTTCTCATTTTTTAAGTTGATAATTGTTTTCTTGATGCATAGGTGTCTATCTTGTATGAATTTATCTCTTTTTTAATGATTGTAGGCATGCCTAGTTGCAAATATCATACAGCATTGTAGACGCCAAGTTTCTGTTTCCTTTTTTTGAAGATTAAAATTGTTCTTTTGACATGTAGGTGTCTACCATGTATGATATTTGCTTCTCTTCTACTGTTGCAGGTATGCCTAATTGCAGATATCATACAGCATTTTGTAGATGCCAAGTTAGAATTTGATGCTTCCAATGTCTATGAAGACATAAGCCAAGCAATTCAGCATGTACATAGAAGTGGCTTGCTTCACAAAGGGATTCTTTCTGATCCTACAAAGTACCTACTAAAAAATGTAAGCAGAACAGTCCATCGGTCTTTAAAGTTTTTCTAGTTAATATTTGCTTATTTGGCCTTAAATGAGAAGTTTCTGAATATCATGTTATAGCATAAGTACTTAGACTGAACCCAGTATCAAAATTTGCTCGATATGTTTCTGATACAATTTAACAACATAAAATCACATGCTTGTTTTCTACAGAGTCAAGTGTTGGGCCTTCTAAAGAAGCTGAAAGCGAAGGGAAAGAAACTTTTTCTACTAACCAATTCTCCATACTATTTTGTGGATGGGGGCATGCGTTTCATGCTAGAGGTGATTTTTCCTAAATTTAGTTATTTCTATATGTCTTGTGTTCAATAGTAAAGAGATATTCATGCTTAACTAGGTGTCAATCACACAATGTATGTTTAAATTGTGATGGATTAACACTTCAACATGTGTATTTCCTTCACTCAGCTTCACTCTTCTTTCTTACTATGCTGTGAATCTCTTTCTACTATGTCCACACATTTTACAGTCTTTAAGAATAAATAACTGATTTCCTTTCATCAAAAAATCTTTTAGTAGTGATTCATGTTCTGATCTTATGGCAAATAGGCATTTAGAAGAAGAGTCTACAATGTTTATCATAGTTCAGTAGTACATTCATCATTTGATGTTGCTTAAGCTCATGCAAACAGAAATCAATTACTGAAATATTATTTGGACATATGATATAGTACATAATTGGTTACTGTGAGCTAACTTGATTTCTATTTTCAAGTAAGAAATATGTCCAGCAAAATGCACAGCTTGCAAAATGCACAGCTTACAATTTTTCTCACGATAGGATTATTGGCTGTTTTTCACCACTAAAACATGTGATGTTGTGTGTGTGTGTGTGTATATATATATATATACATATATGTAAATATATATGTATGTATGTATGTATGTATGTATATATTTGAATTATGTGGAATATCAGAACAATGTCAGGTCCCAATTAACTGGTGTTGGTTTCATGCATCTTTTCCACATTGAGCTTTGTTTAGGGCAATATTTCTTGTCAAATTAAGAGCCATTTTTCTTTTTGCATTTATAATAAAGCTTGTTTTGTACCTCTTCCCACATAAGTAATACAAATTTATCCACTCATCAAACTGGTTCATCTGTATCCCCACTATGGATGTGTTTGTACAACCTTCATCAATCTTTGTTAAATTTTCCTTCATTGGAATTGTCACTATCATTTGAGAATATAAATCATGACACGACACATCTGCAGATACTTGTCTCGGTGATGCCTACATCAAGGTTATCATATTATTTTAGGATCTTCATGATGTTATTGTTAACTCACAATTTTGTTGAGGTAAGGCTGTGTACATCTGTAGTGTAGGATGTATACAACCTTGCTTGCAGTAATGGTATACATGTTTGAACCATGGAAACAACCACATGCATGGACATTTTGTGTGTCAAATCTTATTCATATGCCTTCCTGTGGATAATTGTAAAGGACAAGGGGAAACAGTACCAGAACTAAAAAACTATTAAAATTTTACAGCTTGATTCATTGTCTTAAATTTTTACTATAAACGTAAATAATTTTGTTATTTTACCAAAACAATATTATCTTTTTTTAAAATAAATATGAAGCATTTTTAAGTTTACATGTTTAATATTTTGAAAAAAATAATCCCTAGTTATTCTATGTTTGTTTTTATTTTCTCTCGAAATTTATCTTTTGGCTGATCGTCATCCCTTTGATCCTATCTGCCCAATCTAGGTGATCGCACTTCCTGACATTAGTTCAATATTTATCTTGTGGGATCGTGATCTACGCTCAGTGCATCCTAATATTCCTAGTTCTATTGTTGTTAATTTATTATTTCACAAATATCTTCATGTATTTAACCAACTTCCCTTATGTTCAGTGGGAAGTTCTGTTTCTTGTTCTTATTTAATTTTGCTACCTTATTTAATAGGACAATAGTGGTGAGAGAAATTCTTGGAGGGAACTTTTTGATGTTGTGATTGCTCAGGCTAATAAGCCACACTTCTACACATCTGAGCATCCATTCCGGTAACTCCCTATTACGCTTTTATCATTTAATTAAATATAAGCTTTGTGTCATCATTTATGGTTTTTTCTATCATTTATGTTACAAGAAATATTAGTTAAGCAATTGGATTAATTAATTCTAATTAGTATTGAGGGACCTTAATTAATGTTTCACTTTATAAAGGGAAAATATTCCTGGAGGCTTTTGTTAATGCTTCACTTGATGAAGGAAAAAATTGTTTGCATTTTGAAATTATTGGGGACTCTATGCATCTTCTTTCAGCTACTTCAGATTGCTGATTGCTTTCTGTCCAACTATGTTATTTGTTGCTTCTGTTGTATGTGCAAGTTGAATATGTTCAATTCTAGCATCATAACCACAAGCAACCATTTTCAAGGTTTAGAATAAAAACATAAATTACTACTGTTGTTTTGTGTTCCATTTGTTTCTAATTACTTGTGTTCATATAGATGCTATGATATAGAGAAGGATACTCTGGCTTTTACAGCTGTGGGAAAATTTCTCCCTAGCCAAGTCTATTATCATGGTTGCCTCAAATCATTTCTACAAATTACAAAGTGGAAAGGACCTGAGGTACATAATCTTTTTTTTTCTTTTATTGAATTTTTCTTAAATAAGTATTTTTTTCATTGTCCTGATAAAACCAGAATGGAGTCGACATTATTTTGTGTTTGTATTATTGTTCTCTCTATGATGTGCATACTTGAAATATTTGCATGTTGATATAGTCAATTTGTTTGTTTCAATCTTGTGCTTTTATATATGTCAATGTAAAAATTGTTTGGTCATCATTTGCCTGTGGTTCTGTACATGGTCAATGTATGCGAGTTCATCACTAGTTTAAATGATTGACCTATGTTCCATGTGTGTGACAATTGGAGCCAAGTGAAGCATGTTCTCATGAGCCAAGTGAAGCCAAGTGAAACACTATAAGCCAAAAATCTCCATCAGCATTTAGTATTGCACAGATCAGCTGAATCTTCTAGTAAATTTGAATTTGTTATAGTGTTTGTTAATGTTCATTGAACACGGAACATGACTAGTCAGAAAAAAAGGCATGTAGCACCAGCATTAGGAAGTTTTATAACGTTCTGCCTCATTTTTCATTTTTGGTTTTAAAAATTTTTAGGATTTTACAAATTCAAAATGAATGGCTTGCTAGCTAGAATTTTAAAGTGCACTCCAAAGTCAGTGATGAATCACTTGACAAACTACTGTTCAAATTATCATAAGGAAACATCTGCCCGGTGTGCCTTAAGCATGGTTCTTTATATCTAGGTGACATTCTTGTTTGTTGATTTTATATGTTTTTTCAGCTTATAAGATTCTTATGTTTTATATTTAGGTAATATATTTTGGTGATCACTTGTTTAGTGACTTGAGGGGGCCTTCACAAGCTGGTTGGCGAACTGCTGCAATCATTCATGAACTTGAGGTAGCATTTTGATACACTATTATCTAATAGTTCTGGTAATTATTTAATTCGCCCGGTGCAGAAAAAAGTTAACATTATGTAAATAATTATAATTTTGTTGTATTTATTTTACTTATTTGATATTTATGTAATACCTGCATTACTCATGATTGTTATAAAACATCTTTTGTAACATTAATCAAGATATTTAGTCATCGGTAATCAAGGTTTTAAGATATGGGTCCTGTATCAGCTTTGGTGATCTACCAGATTAGTACAGTACCAGTGTAGTAGGTGGACTACCAACCGTTGCATCCGGTACCAACCAAAAAAAAATATAATAAACAAATACAGAATGGTATCATATATGGTCCACACATTGTTGGTTATTGGTTCTGATCAACTAAATGATAAGTGATGATACTGATCATAATTAGAATCTGTGTTGATATCTGTAGACTGGTTTTGATAGTAAACTACAATTTTAGTTCCCAACTTAAGTTCTTAGTGTTTCATATCTAAATTGACTTGTTTTATGAAGTTGATTTCATCCTTGCAGAGTGAGATAAATATCCTAAATGATGAGAGCTACCGGTTTCAACAGGTGAAAAGATTCTACTAAATCTCATATTCATTCATCAATTTGTGTGTTTGTTGATAGTTTAATGAACTTAATTTTTAGTGCTTCTTGAGGTTGCTCCACACGGCACAACTTTCATAGATAATGAACACAATTTAGTGCTTTTACCTACCAACTGGTGAGAGTGATCGATGATGCCTCATTCATGGAACAGGAGCTTCAATATGCTCATAACTTTAGATGTTTACTTGAGAATTACAGAATGTTCTCGAGTTTTACCTCAAACAGAGGCGGTCTTTGTTGATAGCACTTTAGATGTTTACAGGAGGATTACAGAATGTTCTCAATTTTTACCTCATCAAACAGAGACAATCTTTGTTGGTAACACTTTGGCTTTTCATACACCTTATAAAGTGGCCTTGCATGATTATTCTCCAAATTATGCTACAAACTGTATTCTTTTGTAGAATCATATTGTTATGCATCCAAGTGGCTTTCCAAGGTCGGTAATTAGATGCATCAATAATGCTGGAATCACATGATTTACCTTCTAATATGGCCATATATATGTGTGCGTGAAAAGAAAGACCATCTAAAATAATTTGCTATATTTTTTAAAAAAATTAATATTTGTGGGCCTCTTGCTTCGCTCGGGCGAGTGCCTAACGTCTTGGGCGTTTTGGCATATTGGTGGTATTTAGCATCCAATGTCTTTTGGCTATATTATATGTATCTGGATGAATGATTTGGTTTCTGGACATTTTTTATAACGTAATTTTGTAATAGCAAAGCTACTGTAAGAACAATGAGTATTGTCTTCTACTTGAGCCACCAAAACATACACTTTTCATAATCCTACTATGTTATCTCATTCAGGCAAAATTCCACATTATTGAGGAGTTACTCAGCAAACTTTATGCCACAGTGGTTAGCACAGAGAGAGGACCAGCTTACCGCAAACTGGCAGATGAACTTAATGCGGAAAGGCGACATTGTCGATCTACAATGCGGAGTATGTTCAATAGTTTCTTCGGTGCAACATTCCTCACCGACACTGGTCATGAGTCAGCATTTTCCTACCACATCCATCAATATGCAGATGTATATACAAGTAAGCCTGAGAATTTCCTGTCGCATTCTCTCGACGAATGGCTTCATGTGCCGTATGATATAAAGATCATGCCGCATCATGTGAAGGTAATGAACAGTGTCACACTTCACCGAGCTTTCCTTTGTAGGTTAAGTTATTCTCAATTGGTTGTACAACTAGTGGTGTTTTTGATGTCTTGCAGGTGCCATCAAGTTTATGCAAAATGCAGTAGCAATTGGTGTCTCATCGTACAAGGAAGCCTGATGTGCGCGTTGGAGAGAATCATCGTATTCAAATCTCCACTGTAACATGTGTTGCTAGCACAGGCGTTGAAAACTCATCTGCTAAAATTGCAGCTGGGAGTAAGTCATTCCTCAGCCGGTAGGGTCTCCTTTCTTTAGAACTTGCAGAGCTTTTTTCCCATGCTACAAGCTAGTTAAGAAATCTACGTGTTCAATAATTGTTACTTTCTGGATGTGAACTATCATCGCATCAGACTCCGACGTTATTTCTAATAAAAACACAAAGCTGTGACTCTCAGCACTTTGATGTAGCAGCGGAGTGGTTATGACATCGCTGAAGGTTGGTGCCAAATAATGATGTGTTCATCATGGTGGAATGAGGCTATTAGACAGAGTCAAACCACTATGGTGGACAGTGGACTGTTTGATCATCTGTAACCATTTTCAAGTTGATCATAGCACATTAATTACAAGCTTTAGGAAATGTTTGCTACGGTCCTCTGCTGACATTACTTTTTATCCATGGCTTTCATAATTTTTCAGTTGATTTTGTATCGTGATAAAATTTGCATCATTTAACTTGCATGACCAAAGTACAGTAGTCATATGTTTTTATGATTTAACTTAATTTTAAATGATTTCCAAGTCCAACTTAAGTTTATATGAGCATATGCACGCCCTGATTCCGGCAGAACCGGTGGTTCCGATTTTGTCAAATTTGGAACTGGAACGGGTTTCAACTTTGATTCATGTTTCAATTTTGAATCAAAACAATCTATTTTAAATTTTTTAAAAGTAGTTATTTATTAGTTATTGGAAGAAATGGATTCATATTTAGAGGGGCATTTGATGGTGATGGTTTAAGTTTTCTTTGTGGTCAGTTTAGAATCAAATTGAAACTGTGGGGTTTATGTTGAGAAAAAATGTCGTTCATGATTTTATTAGCACGATGTGGTCTTGATCCGTATGCGTATCTTCTCTCGGGTTGTTATTTACATAAAGATCATAATAGGGAGAAATTTTTCTGAGTTGATCCTTTCAATGCTTAAGTTAATGCTGAGATCTATTTTTTTATACGGGAATATTTTTTGTCTAAAATGGAATATTTTTTTGCCTCTTCAGCTAATTAATTATACGGGAAAAAGTTCAACTTGTCCTTCCACCATCGACATGCATCAGCTATCAAGTAGTCGTGCTAACTAACATATATTCCTATAAAATTCTTAAACAACTTTGGTATATCAGTAGAAAATAAGCTTAACAACTAATGAAAAAAATGTTATGGCTCTTAAAATTGTGTTGCACTATACATTTTTTTTATTAGATTACTCTTTTCAAATCTAAAACATATATCTGATGGTTAAAGAAAATAATTCAAGTATATATAATTGAACCTAGTGGCAGACTTTAGGGATTTTAATAAATAATATATATAACTATTAATAAAAAAATAAAAGCATATAATAAAATTTAGATTTTTTTTATTTTTTATTTACAAATAACAATTGATCCTTATAACTAAACTATCAAATAGTCATGCTTAACCAAATAAGCTTGCTAGTATCGAAAATATTTCTCGACTTAAATTATACGAATACTAATTAAAAAATAAATTTACCTACTAATCAAAAAGACTTAAAACATATTGTAGGACTTAAAACTTAGATTTTTTTTTTATTTACAAATAACAAGTGGTGGGGATGAGATTTGATGCTTGGAACCAAACTATCCAATAGTCATGATAAGCTTGCTAGTAGCGTAAATATTTCTCAGCTTAAATTATAAGGATTTTAGGGATATTTATCGTAAATAGGACTTCTCGACATAATTTAGAGATTTTAATAAAAATAAATTTATTTTAACAATTACTAAAACTGTTATTTAAAAATAACTCATAAATAATTTAGGGATTTACTTTAACAATAACTAAAATTGTTATTTAAAAATCAGTCGTAAAAAAATAACCACGCCTGGTGGGACTCGAACCCACAATCGTTTGATTAGAAGTCAAACGCCTTATCCATTAGGCCACAGGCGCCGCTTGTTTCGTTGTCGTGCATAAATCTATATATGATATTACAGATGATATGTGCATTGACTTTTCAGTTCAATGACTCGTACAGTGCAACAACAACAACTGCTCCTGACATCATATGGTGTCAAAGATGCAGAGGACTGAACTCTCATCTACCTCTGAGAACTCGTTTGCATGCTGAATACCTCAGTGCTGCTTATCGTTTGTTGGGGTGGAAGCGGCCATCTTTGCCACCAACCACAATCATGGCGGCCGAGAAGCGGACTCCACTTCTGAGCCGCCTCAGAGGGGCGATTCGCAAGGTACGCTTCCTGGTCTCCTTCGACGCCACCAAATGGATCGCTGTCTCGTCCTTCAAGAGATCGTCGCCGGTGCCTCCTCGCCCGCTGACCTTCACCGCCCGGCCCAGCTTGCTCGACTGCACCGACGACTACTACGACGCCCGCTCCTCGTTCTCGCTCTCGAGGACGATGAGCCCGTGCTCTCCTGCGTTGACGACGCCTAGCCCGGTCCCGGAGATCTCGAGATCGACCCGTGATGCGTCTTCCGGGGATGATATCGACCAGAGGGCGGAGCGGTTCATCGAGAACTTCTACCGCCAGCTGCGCTTGGAGCGGCAGGTCTCTCTTGAGCTGAGCTACCGCAGAGAGAAGAGCTTGGCGAGGTCGCCTGGAACAGTACAGTGACCTGTGCTTGATTGATTACTGCTTTGAAGCTAAAAAAGAAGTTCTTTCATCCTTTCGATTTGTTCTCCGTAATTCTCCCATGAAACTTTTGATGCATTACATCACAATTCAGACACAAAGAATTCACAACAATCTTAGTTTTCTGGTTTTAATTCCAGATGATATTTTGTGGTTCTTATGGTGGTTGATGAGAATTTGAAGAATACTAGTGCATAATTACCAAACTCTTCTTTTTCTTCTGCATGAAACAAACTACAATTATCCATGAAAGCCACTCATCAATTAGATTTGGTGGTTGTCTAAGTGGTTTTCAGCTGACTTTATGGGCCAAATTGATTCCTCCCATAGTACCTATTGACAGGTGCTTCTTTGCTTGGACAAGGATCAACAAGACATCTGAGGTTGTGTTCTTTGCCTAAATGTGAGGTAATCACTGTTGTCTTTCTTGGTTACATGAAATAATTTAGATACACAAATAAGATTGTTTGACAAGCCATTTCAGGAATCAAATACTCAAAAAAAATCTTTCATAAAACTCAACTTGGAACAGATTTGCATGAAGATAAGAGAATTAAGCAAGGCAAGTTTCTTGTAGTTTTATCTCTTCTGAAAAGTCAGCATTGACACCTTATAGTGTGTATCACAATTCATTGGATTCTGAACCATGGAATCAGTCATGTTAATGCAGAGTTGGGAATCCAGAAGTATGCAGGTTGGTGAGGTTTGCAACCTTAAGCTGGCCTGTGAATGAAATTGGCATCACTGACAGTATGTGGGCTACATGGTTGACTGAGCATGATTACTGTCCATACATTACCATGAAGAAGACTTCTCTTGTTTTTTTTCTTCTCAGTTGATTATTCTTGCTTTTGACACAGCAATAATGAACATTTCAATGAAAAGGACTTCCCTTTTTGTGTGGTCTTCTCAGTTGATAATCCTTGTCGTTGACACACCAATGCATGATTTATCATCTGCTGAAAAAAGTCTAGCAATATTACTAGTTCTTTCCATGAAAAGAACTTTGGTTGTCTTTTATTAGACTTAATGAGGATAATAATGGTGATAAGATACGCATTTATATCAGTCACTTTTGGATAATAATGGTGATTAGATGTGCGTTGACATCAACCACTCTTGGACGTTATCTCACTCAGCGGCTTGACCAGACCACCTGGTCGAGGCAAACAAGAACGACAACCGAGGCGTGCCAGCGCCATGCGCGAGCCCGATTCTTCACGCAACACTAACGTCGGTGTCGGACACTATCAGAGGTACGACCCTGCTCCCTACAAACAGACATATCAGGGGCAATAAACCACTCTATAAAAGCCTCTGCACCTTGTCCCTAAAGGGAAGGAGGTTTTTCTTCTTCTGATCCTTTTCCCTCAAGCCACCATTTTGTTGTCCTCCACTCCTGAGAAGGGGGAGATCCACAAGAGGATACCCACTGACTTGATCATCGGAGAGGTCGGGCCGAACTACCGACCCGACCTGTGTGCAGGTACGAAGACGAAGCCTCTCCCCCGAATGCCATGGAGAGGAATCCCTTCCCAGGGGTAACCCGACGCTCCTCCACCAACCCTGACGCGTGCGGCCAGCTACCTCAACAACCTCAAGGGACGTCGAGTCAGATCCCCTCTCATTCAGGATCTGAACCAAGCCGTATCGACCTCGAAAGTCACGGCATAAAGTTGTTTATACTAACACTCATTTCTTTTACCTGTTTCAAATGGTTTGTCTGAGCATCAGAATCACTACTGCATTGAAGACTAATTTGGTTGCCAACATATGGCTGTAGATACTGAGGTAGCTTTAGATAGTGAAGGCATAAAAGTCTTGAGTTGAAAGTGCACAAATCCTGTCAACTATGATTGATGTTAATACTTAAAAGAGAATCCAACTTGAGTATCTGATGTTAATACTTAAAAGAAAATCCAACTTGGGTAATTTATAAAAAACAAATTAATAATAGATTTTTATCAGATGACCCTTTCAGTTTTTATTGGTGGAATTTTTTTTTATGTTTTAATTAAATTATCTTTAATAAAATTATAAAAAGATGATTATTATCCTTTCACTTGATTTTTTAGAATTAAATATTTTTTAATGAATTGGATCAGATCGATTCAACTAAATCTTAACTATTCATTTTGATTTAATTGGCTCATAAATTATTCTTAATTTTCTTAAATTATTTTTTGTTTTCTCCATCTCTATTCCATCTCCACCTCCTCCTTCTATTTTATATTTGTGGCCTCCTTCCTCTCTCTCTTAGATGAGTTGTTCGACCCAACATGTGAAAAAGAATATTCATAGCTAAAGCTTATGTTTTAGATTGATGAAAAAAAATTTATTTTGATTTTTTAATGAGAAAAACCCTATTACCGCTTTTCTATTCTTTTATGTTCTTTGTATTTTAGCAGCCAACACTATTTGTAATGACATGTTGTAGCTTATCCATTTTATGAGCCCAATCTCACTCGATCCATGTTTGGCTCGAGTCTAACCACATATGGGTTTGGTTCAGCACTCAGCCCATGAGTCTTCGACCTATCGATATTTCCTTCATCCAATGAACTATAAGATTTTCTAATTGGATGGTCGAAGATCAAAATAGTCTCCTCTCGCGGATCACCATCCCATTCGACGTTTACATACTGCTCTTACTCTTCTATAAATATAGTCCAAAGGCCTCTAATTCCCCCTCGGTTCGCTTAAGAGGCAGAGGGTGACGACATGAAGCACATCTCGGGGCTAATCTACGAGGAGACTCGTGGCGTGCTCAAGATCTTCCTTGAGAACGTCATTTGGGATGCCTTCACCTACGCTGAACACGCTAGTCGTAAGACCATCACCGCCATGGACATCGTCTATGCCCTCAAGCGCTAGGGCCGCACCCTCTACGGCTTTGGCGATTAATTCTAACATTTTTGTCCTATTGTCATGGACTTAGTTAGAATTGCTTAAGCCGTGAGGCACCCTTGTGGCAAGGACGCGAACTTAGCTTGAGTTGCCTAAGTCGCAAAGCGCCCTTGCACCAATTTCTTGGACTTAGTTGGGATTGCCTAAGTCATGATGCGCCCTTGCGATATACGTCCACAAAGGGTCAACCAATTTACAACCTCACTTAGGTTCTGAAAGACCTATAAAAGAGAAAGTTGATTAGTTCAAAAACGAGCGACAGACAACTCCCAACGTCTCACGAAAAGGAAAGTTTTACAAGCAATTCAGTGAGCACATTGCGTGCATAAGAGAAAAGAGGGGAAGGGAAAAAACAAGGACTTTAGAAGGTAGAACGAATAGTTGCAAGTCCACAAACAACTACTCACCGGGTGCCGGGCACGAAGGCAGTTCTTGTCAAGTTAACATGCAAACTTGTGAAGATTGTTCAATACCCGACAATATACCGAAGCCTCATCCAACCCTGTGCCACCCGAGAGGTTCCAAGGTGCTGAGATAGCTGACATTTTGCATGCAATTGTGACTTATAGAAAATAAGTCGTAGCATACAAAAATGGAGTCATTTTAGGGCAATTTGGCTCAACGCGACGAGCGGTCACACTACAGCGCTACAACCTATTCAACATTTTGCATGCAATTGTGACTTATAGAAAACAAGTCGTAGCATACAAAAATGGAGCCATTTTAGGGCAATTTGGCCCGGCACGACGAGCGGTCACACTAAAGCGCTGCAACCTATTCGAATATGCATTTTTATAAGCAAAAACACATAAAACAAAGACAAAACAGACTGTCATGTCTTTGTACAAGCATGCAAAAGTAACAAACGGTTGGTTGAACGAAATTATTGTGGGTACACGACGACTGTTCGTGACACTATGATGGCTCATCGAAGATGTTAATCGCTCATCTTCTTGTTCTTTGTAAATAGAGTTTATGATTTAGGGTTGTTCTGAGTTGCTGCTTCTTACCTCTTGTTCATACCTATAATCGGCTAAATTCTCATTAGGGTTTTCGATTTGAAATTGCTATGCATCTTCATCTTGATATAGTTGGCGCGCTTCTCCATCCAATGGTTGCAGAGATCTTTTCTTCCATTTAATATATTTGTGTGGAGTGCATAAGAACATTTAATTTTCAGGCAATGCATTTTATTGATGGCCGAACCCAATTTGGAGAGATTTCAAGCCCATGTTACATTTAAGAGATCTCCTGTAATGCGTTCAAAGAGTAGCCCAGGCAGCAGCGCCCATTGCGATTCCAATGGTCGCGCTCACAACTGCTCTAGCAGAGTCGGAGCCCACCGGTGCCTCCGCTGATTCCGTAGGCGACGCTGCGTCTGCGTCCTTGCTGTGTGCCGCCGGCGCAGCTGCGCTTCCCGCCGGACCCTCGATGGGAGACGCAGGGCTGGACTCTGGAGCCGCAGGGCTCGACTTTGGAGCTGCTGCTGGAGCCGAAGGACTTGTCTTCTTCCCTGGTGCCGTTGCCGGCGCCTGAGCGGACGCGCTCCCGATGCCGGGTGGCATGATGGCGGTGCTGACTTGGAGCACCGAGACGTTGTATGGCCGCGCCGCGACCACCTTCTGGAGGTTGGAGTTGAGGGGGGCGCCGGGGGCGGCCGAGCCGAACATCATCTGCTCGCCAGGCAGCTCGGTGTAGTTCAAGAACCCCATGTTGTTGGCGGCGAGGCCGGAGGCCTGGAAGAGGGTGGTGAGGAGGGCGGTCTTCTTGGGGACCTTGTCGAGCTTGTAGGGGTCGTAGTAGTCGAGGATGACATGGACGGAGATGACGTTCTTGAGGGTGTCGGCGGGGAGAGATGAGAGGGCGGAGATGGCTGAGTTGTCGACGGCGAGGACGGTGATGGTCTGGCGGCGGTTGATCTCGTCGGCCACCTTCGTCTGGGTTAGGTACTTGGTGAAGGTGGAGAACTCGTCGAAGGGTTGGAGGATCTCGACGATGTCGAAGGCGGCAACGGCCGAGGAGGAGATCAAGAGAAGGTAGGGGAGGAAGACAAGGAAGTCATGGGCTTTACGGGCCATTGTGGCTAGGGTTTGGTTTTGCCCGAATCCCCACTACAGGAGGTGAGGAAGAGGGTGATGTCAATGCACGAAGATGGGGGTGGCGGGACGAAGGATATATAGGAGTAAGAAGGCTTGTCTCCCGCCAAATTTAGAGGTGAACAGTTATGCATGGCTTTGAGCCATTCATTCATATGCGGAGGGAGGGGTGCTGAGTTGGAAGCTTGTTTGACTTGGTCTTTTCTTGAGTTTGAAATTGTCATGGCTTATTTTCTATTTTTTCAAAAAAATATTCTCGATAAGTTTAAATCACTGATCAACGATGCATATTATATATATAAAAAAAGACATATATGAAATTTATATACATTATATTATTACCACAGGAGTGACGTTGTTACTTTATAGGTTATTTTATGTATATTGTAAGTTGTCGTTTAGATTAATCGAGTAGCAAAAAAATTAAATTATAACTGTGATGAATATTATTAGAGAATAAATCAGTAAGTTTTTTTTTGTTTATCATATTACACGTGGGAGGCTTGTGGGAGTGTAAAGTTTTCATATTAGGAGTTTTCTCTGTGATAGTTATACAATTTTTTTTAATTGTAATTTAATTAAAAAAATACTTATATTAAATTAGTATTAGGGCCTTTCAATTATCATACTTGGGGTGAGTTCTTATGCAAATAAAGCATATGATGTGATCAATTGTCTATTTTTATTTAAAAATATTTTAATTAATTTATATGTTATCTTGCATACGTCACAAGTTAATACAAGACAATATCTGAAATAATTCTAATTTAGTTTTCCTAGATTATTTAAGTAGAAAAATAAATGTGTAAAAATGAAAAAAAATTAATTAAGATTATATTATATATATATACACATATATATATGTGTATATATAAGTACATATACACACATATATACATATATATGTATATAAATATATATGTATATACATATGTATGTATACACATATGTATACATACATATGTATATCCATATATT